>OX235275.1:48710644-48775899 GCA_944472155.2 Trichobilharzia szidati | reverse complement strand
CACTGAAGTTTCTGTGGTGATAGTGTCTCCTCCAGGCTTACTATCGATAAGGCGAGTTTTAACGGTATGCTGGCTGGGAATCGAAACCGGACAGAGTAGTAGTAGTTGGCGAGCATTCTCCCATTAAATTACAGACGCATAGACTACGACTTATAATAACGCTACTGAGCATTCAACGGAGAAATAGTGTTCTGAATTACCTTTCCACAATTTTAGATGATACCGCTGCAATAGTAACTACCATGTAGGCATTGGCTTTCATTTTCAAATCGCACTGATGTTTTGGTAGGACAAATATTGTCTTTACATAGTACGGTAATTAAGAGTTCCGAAGGTAACAGGAGATTTTAAGCAATTATAAGGAAATAACAGAGTCTGTATAATAATGGAAGTATTTTGGTATTCGTCTTATGGTTTTCAATGGTTTGGTTAAGTGAATTTATCAGTTTTAATTCTCGTTATTGCAGAAGATGCGAGTTCTATAAGACCAATGGAGTTGGAATTCCAGGATAGAGTTGAGGATCTTAACAAGTGGTTTCAAGCATGTTGTCGGATAATGCAAATATACCAGCAGAGTGGTTGAATTACTTCCCCTTGTCAATGGCTTTTGTTATTCCGTCTATTTTACGTGGTACAGAAGGCGCCTATGTTCAGTACGATGCTCTAATCTTCACAAGCATATCATGTGCGTGTGATATGGAGAGTATACCTCGTCAAAGTAATTATGTCTGAAATATTTCACCGTAAGTCTCGTTGTTTATGTAAGGACTTTGAGTGTTACAAACGTCTAAATTTTTGATGTTTTAAAATATAACCACTATATTTAAATATTTTTTCAGAATATGATAGGGAACACTTATTGCCATAGTGCATTCATCTCCAGTAAGGCATGCTCCTTACTCCGTGCAGCATATCAGTGATTACATAAGATCTACATCCTCGTTGCCTATTTATTATTTATTATAAAGCATTTTTGATTGTAATGCCACTCAGTGTCTCCAGTAATTTATCATCGCCGCTTCCTGAAAACATGGATCCTACACAAGCAGAATATGATGTCAATTAAGTAGCCAACAAGACAGGGACTCGTCTTTGCACCAGTCACGTCGTCGAAACTCAGAAAAGCTGACCGTGCCTTCAAACCTTGTGCTGGAAACTTTTCAACCACCCTAAATCGGAAACAGATGATGAACACTAGGGAAGAATCAACAGTTTGTACATGCTATGGCCACTGAAAGAAGCTGAGTGACAAAATGATTTAATCGATGACAACACTATACCATTTCAGATAAACACAAAGTTAGAGGAGGATCTCTATAATCCACTTTCCATTGGCCACCTAGATGTAGTAGGTAACCGAGAAATTCAGAAGGACGTAATGAGTAACAAGGAAGGAACTATATCTCAGTGATTTTTCACGCTTTCTTTAACCTCTGAATGATGAATGCCCTTCCGTTTGTTTGACCTTCTGCCGTGCTTTCTAAAATAAAGCTTCACGGATACTATTAGTCCTCTATAATATTACGAGTCGTTGGTGGGTAATTTGTATATTTGTTCTGATAGAAAGTGGGCTTCTAAAAGGGAACATGTCTAACATAGGTCTTATCAGAAGAGGTGTTTTACAGGACCTCAGACTTGTTGGTTAATCTGCCAATCTGGAAATGGATTATAAAATTATTGACTCCATTTGAGTTAGTCAGGTGAACAGTGAATCTGACTTCACCGCGTTACTAGGAGCCCACCCTACAGCGCAAGTTGCTAAATACCCAGCTAGCATTTTCTTCAGATACACTGCCGAAAGTGGGACAAGGCCTCCAAGAAATTCCCGAACATTCTGCACTGCGCCCAAAGTCTGCCTCAAATTTCTGCAATGCACTGAAAGTCATTGCTGGTTGGGTAAATAGTTCCTGTGGTACGTTTTTCCTGGCTATTATTCACATGAACAGTATGATTCTCACTTGTCCGTTAAGAATAAACCTTCTAACGTAATTGTGTGTCGTTAAATTTTCAGAACAGTCTAGGAAAATCTACCAGGGAATAGTCACTGGTTCGCATTCATTCGAACTATTTCTTGAAAGATTCGGCGGTCATAATACATTTCTGAAAATATCTTCCTCGTTTTTTGCTGCTGAAATGAACTACCAAGGAAGAGAACAAGGAATTTGCGCAACTTCCTATTTCTTAGGCCTAGTTAACTCAAGCCTGAAAAATTTTCCGAATCAAACGCGTGACAGGGTTCCTTTGAGATCTATCACTTTTAAACAGACGAATGTAACGATAGATCAGTTGATGAGGGGCAAGTTTGTCATTTTTCGCTGTCCTTCTCTCGGTGAAGTCACAATTAGAGTTTCCACTTAGCAGCTTCAACTTCAGTCTTATACGTCGACAGCGATAACATCAGTTATTTTATCTGTGAATGCCCCCGGATCTCTGCCGTTTTACTGTTGTCCTCACAATAACAGACTGTGATACTTTTTATGATTCCATCCGAATTTGTCATCTGGTAGCTTTTATATTCATTCAGGTTATAACCTGATTGCCGAAATCTTCAAGATACTTGTTTGCTAGGGATTAGTGTGAAACAACTTGTGGAGTGCGTAACAATGTGATTGTACACTTTTTGGTTATTTGTAGAAATTAGACATATTGTACATAATTTTTGTTTAAAACGCTTCTTGTTGAAATACACTTGGCTTCCGTGTACGATTGGAAAATACACTCTGCTGTTGGAGACTTCGTCTTCTCCTTGGTTTCTTCGGCTTACTAGCTCAGCTCTCACCGTGTTGTATCTTTCGGATTTATTGTAGAAGTCCACTACGCTCAACCGAAGACAATTCTACAACCGGGACACAGCAGCTACAACCTAATCCGTCCAAACAACGAACGTCTCCGTGGGTTATATAAATAATTTGTAGCAGAGGACTTAAACTTCATTTCCAAGTAACCCTTTTGTTGATATAACGTATCGTTGCATTTTTGGTAATATACTGTTACTTAACATTCCATTGACTTGAATTTTATTTCTCATATTTTGTAATACTGGTGAACTCTAACATAAGTCCCCTACAAACTGGGTAGTTTGTTTCTCGACACACTGTACTGATATGAAAGGTTGGGGCGTGTAGTTACTGGGTTGGTCATTTTGGTTAGTTTCCTCGTAAATTGAATTTATATTCTGTTTTTCTATCTATAAATTGGTTGGTTACACAAGGTCCATTATGACTACTCTCAATTTTGAAACGAGTTGTTCTATTAATAAAGATAATTGAAATATTGCCCATGACTTTTGGTATTGAACCATACATACTGGTGAACTGCAGTGTTTGACACACTGAGAAGCATGAAGGGGTGATTTTGTTTACGTGAATGACACTGGGGTCAAATCGAAGACGATTCACTGGTAAGCCCTGGTTGAGAGTTCAGACTTATGTATTTAAATAGGATTCATCCCTACCGATAAATTTTCGGACTTTCACGGTTTTTATTCCATCAGTAACAGGCACCAGGTTCGCTAAACTGCCATATTTCAACGCCGCAGTTTAAATGTTTGCTAAGTACCGTAATTAAAGACCAGACTGTTGTGTTTTAGCCTTTTGGTTGTATGGCATGCACAAAAGAACTACTAAGCATCGATGTATTCTCTCACTATATTATGCCAACTGTGTCAGCTGCGTGAGTGGTTGCGTGATTAACATCAGGAGGGAGGCCTCAAAAATCTAGTGATACATACTGCAGTGATGACATCTGCTTTCCTCTTCTTGGTTATAGGGGCTCACTTACAGATTCATCCCACCTGCCAAAGACTAGGACATACTTCCAATCCTTACTGCATTGATGAAAAATGTTCCTCCTTAAAAGCAGTGCTTGCTGGAGAAGGTAACCTGAATCGATAAAATGACAAAAACATAAGAGATAAGCATTCTAAACAGTCAGTTATACAGTATATCTCTTTTTAAAAGTGGCATTACCTGTTATGTCCTGTGGGCATTGCCACGTTTCGATAAATATGTGAAATAAGCTTAGGTGGTTTCATAGATATCCTAAAATACACATTTACCTGTTGAACTTACTACATCTTTTAATCCACCATGTTGCTCAGCCATTGGCATTAAGCAACATTTTTTGATAGAGTCAGTAAATGCAGCACAATTCAAGAGTATAATCCTACTGATAATATGTACGTCAGGAGAAACTTTTCGCGTATAAGTGAGTTTATAAAGCACATAAAAAATTTGGCTTGCCATTAAACCACTGTGGCATCTGAATGCTTCGCTACATTTGGCAGAAATATGCGGTTTAACCTCTCTTTTAAACTGCATATTGGCTTAGTTCCTAAGAAAAGCGCCTTTCTGAGTCTGGAATTCAAAGGTGATCAGGTTTCAGATGCCTTTAAAAATCGTCTTTCAAAATCAACCCATAAGATCTCCTTCGCAGCTAAACTCTAAATGACATTCATCAATCCTAGGTTGTCCTCCGTTTCTGTGTATGATAAGCTCGCTCGTCTGGACGGCTCCATGTGAATCATTTATTTTATTTGTTTTTGTGGAGCAACATGAATTCACCGTATCGATAGAAGTAATTTCACACAGAAAATTGAAAACATTCCAACATAGTTTTACGAAGAAAAGAAGAAGGGTAAGAGACATTGTTTTCACGAACTTACTGATCATTTCCCGCCTCTCAACCAGCCCAGACAACGATTTTTTCATCGGCTGTAGAGTTCATGCTAACTGGCCGCACCCTATGCGTTCCAGACTTCTAAGGCTAGCGGACGCCTCGACCATAAGTGAATTTAAACCAAAACTATGTATGTAAAAGAGGAATGTACGATCCCTGCTGCCAATTTAGACATAAAGCAGAAGCAGATATAAACATCCACCTATTTTTCTTCACTTATTTAATCTACCTACCTTTCTGTTATGATTACGATTGTTATTTTTTTAGTTCTCACTTTGTACAGTTTCCTACATTTTTGATTGTCCCATTCAGTTTTTCAAATCGGCATACTTTTCGCGACGTTAGAATCTCTCACCAAACTTCTTACAATGTTACGTAATGTTTGATTTGCCTACTTGTCCCCCTCCATACTTTCTACAAACTACTTTATCAATACAATGCAGAGTCTCTGTACTTCAAATGGTTGCAACACATACCACGAAGTGAAGAAGTGCCACTTACGTTAGTAGTGGGGCCTTATAAAACTGAACCATAACATAGGATAGGTACAACTTATGTGCCAGTTAATCTTTGAAGCCACCTCAAGTTACTAAGCAACTGTTTAATGCCAGATTCAGAATTATTGGTTGGGAATAAACGTTTTGAGGCCTATGTTAATACTTTTCTAGTAAATTTCTGTGCTTGTCTAAACCCATCTTGAATGAATCAGTTGAGGTTGCAGATACCACTTACTCTGTTAGTGGATTCCAGGAATTTATGACTCTGTGTGATAACCAGTACTCCAGGGCAGTATGGTTTCTCTTTAGCCTTTGAACTCTCCTGCTGTGTCCCCTAAGGTGTTCCCACCTGGTGGGAAGGAAGATAGAGAATAGATCAGGTCCGCAGTCATTATTTTAAATTTTAAACATTGTAATTAAATCTCCTATCTGCCTTTGGTACGATAAGGAGAAGAGATTCAAACTGTCTAGTCTTTCCTCGTATGATAAATTGGTCATGCCGAGAATCCCACATGTTGCCTCCCCTTGGACCCTTTCTAGAATAAGTGAGTCCCCTTTAAGACAAAGACTGGCGGCCTGGATACAGTTTTCCAGTGTTGACCTCACCAGAGATAATAATAATAATGTATTTCATATAAATTTACAAATTTACATGAAAATGCATGCCATTTTTACAGGCACGATCAAGTATGATATAATATCAAATCGTAGATTGTCTACAAGTAATTCGTATTTCAACTGTTAAATATTCGATATATTCGATACATATAATACACTCATTTTCTGAATTAGGCCGTATAGTTATTGAATTGTACAGTTGTCCTCCAGGTTGAGCGGGAAAATCGACTTCGTTCCGTTTTCATCCCGTGGTTGTAGGCATACGATAACCAACCAATATTGAGGTAAGTACACCTTTTACAAGGGACTGGAATCTGTTTTAGAAAAATTAAAGTGCTGAGGTGAATCATTAAATTGTAATGAAATAGGTAAGTGCAAGTATCATTAATAAATGCATTAATAAAGGAAACACCCTAGGGTAACAACATTCATTTGCAATGTATAATGCTACAGATATATCACAAACTATCATGATATCCACTTTTGGTTTTAATACAATTATCCTCATGCCAGTTGTTTTTATTTTATACCTTTTTGTGCATTTAGTGCACAACCGTACCCTTCAGAGAGTAGGAGTATAATAAGTAATGAAGAGCTATAAGATGTTAAGTTTAATGGAGTAAAATGAGGATCAAGTAAAGACGTTGTCAGAAAATAAATGAGATAAGACATTGTGGAGTGGTATGAAAAGATCTGACGATAGACAGCAAGTTAATTTATAAGATGCCCCATAAATCTGAGTAGATCCCACATGGTCGCATCTCAACAATAGGCTGGGTGAATGGTATATATTTAAAGGTAGAAGCATAATCTGTCAAGGCGTTCATTGTTATCTTTTTCAAGATAAAGATTTAAGCCCTCATAAAAACCAGAAATATCTCGAGCCTTCAAATTTTTTAATGCTGTTCCTGCAGAATGGGGCGATTCACCTTAGTGTCCACCACCATATCTACTGATCAGCTAACATAAGGAGGCGACCATATCTCTGGTGATTCAAGTGAAGGCTCTGCGAATTGCCCATAAGGATCTGAAAATACATGCAGCCACCGCGTGTCAGTGTGCTGTAGGTTTTAAATCGCGGCTAACTATGACACCTAAATCCAAATGAATCTAAACTTATGGGAGTTTTATTCCTTTTAGTTTGTAGGGGTTCATGCTGGTGTGCCCAATGGACATGGTTGCGCATTTCCCTACAGTGATCGGGAGCATCGAAGCTCTGAGCCACTCTAACAGTTTGTTGAGGTCATCTTGCAACGTGGACATATCACTGTCTCCCTTCACTTCTCTCAAGATTTTTAAGTCATCTGTTTATAAGAACCTAGGGGAATCGGTAGGCAAAGATAACTCAATGGTATACGAATTAAACAGGAGAGTTTCGAGTTGGTCCTGACCTTCTGCCTCCTATCTATGAGGAATTCCCTAATCAACTTTAGTAAGCTGCCTTTGATACCAAGACTTTCCAACTCCATAATTAGTCCCTTGTGAAGAACTTTATCGAGGACTCTTCTGAAGTCCATGAAGACGACGTCAACTCGTCTTACGTTGTCCCTTGACTTGACACAGCTTTCTCTTGCAGTGACAGGCATGAGAAGTTTCCTCAAAAGCCATACTGTGCTCTGGATAACAAGCTGTTTTTTTCCAGATATATCATGGCGCTTTTCTTGATGATTCTCACCAGTGTCTTGATTAAAGTGATGGCGAGACCAGTAGGTCTGTAGTTTGAAGGGCTTTGTACTGATCCACACCCATTCATTGTCATTTCTAACATTGCTATAACTTTCAAAAAAGACTTCAAAACCTTAAAAACTATTTTACACCTTATTTTCATATATTTCGTACCCTTACCAAGATTGCTCATTGAAAGCGCGCGAACTTTGAAAAGGGAGTGAATTTTACACGCTCTTGTTTAGTTTTGGCTTTTGTTGTGTTATACGCTCCAAAAGTCTACAGATTAACTTTAAATCAGTTTATTCTGATCAAAGTTAGTTTATTTTTCAGATCTGAGTCTATTTAAATTATAGGAAATTGTTTTTTTAATAACATAATAGTTATATATATTTTTGTGCATTCATTGATTCTTATCGCTGACTTATAAAGGTCTATATACATCTAAGTTATATTTAAATTTCTTCGCCAGTCTGTTCTAGACAGTATGCTCATCAAAAAACAACGCTGTGGAAGGGTTATGTGCCAATTCCCAGTGGATGAGGGAATGCAGTGTGATAACTGCAAGAGATGGTTTCACAGTATGTGCACAAACCTAACTCCTGCAGCATACAAACGCTGCTGTAAACCTCTAGAAAACTGGTTGTGCAATGACTGTTGTAGTACTACCAAACTCCGTATTACAGAAGCCATTGCCACTCTTAGCGGGGCTTTAAAGCTCATGGACTGCAAGGGTCTTCCATCACAGGAGAAGACTAACTGCTTCTCAGACACCGAAGATGCGACTAGCGTCATCGACAGAACAGTACATGTTCCTAATGAGTCTTTGTCAATGACTGAGTGCCCTTCAGCACAGAAGAGCACTCACCACATTCCAGTCACCCAGGCTGCCCCCACGATACTGGATAAGCCCTCCAGTGGCAGTAACGGAAAGACTGCCACAAAGAAGAGGCGTACCAGGGGTCGTAAACCCGCAACTCAAGTCACCCAGGTACTAGTGGATCAAGCGTCATCCACACCTGTGAGTAGCAGGCAGATAAATCCTGCTACGACTAGTGAAGAGAACGCCAATGAATGGCGTAACGTAGTCTCTCGCAAAAAGCGAGATAAGGACAATACATTGGCCACACTGCCCACGAAGGACAGGAGGACATTCACGCCGCAGAGCAAGAAAACCACGGCAAGCAAACCTGATCTCTCTGACAGGTCGCTCATTCTCCACAAAGTGGAAGAGTCATTGGCCCCCGAACCCAAGACTAGATTTGAGCATGACCTTAACTTGGTTAAGCCCCTTTTAGACAAGCTACTGCCACAAACAGTATCAGGCATCACTATACACAGTGTATATAGAATAGGCCAAAAGCCTGACCCTACAGTAAGTCAGCCTGTACGTCTCCTCAAAGTTGTACTAAACTCTAAAGAAGAGAGGGATGCTATTCTAAGCAACTCTTATATACTTAAAGGATCAGGCATATATGTCCGCGCCGACTTAAGCCTGGCAGACCGTATCAAAAGACAGTCTGTGGCCCTAGAATTAAGCGAACGACGCCGAAACGGCGAAAAGAACCTTAAGATTAAGGGTTTTCGGGTTGTTCAAGTTCGCAGTTTAATGATCCCGAAACCTCTGTGGGTAGGCCGGGGAAGCACCAAACTGGATTAACAGTTTGCTACACAAACGCCCGCAGTCTGTTAAATAAACCGACTGAGCTGGTTAACATGATAGACTCCGGAAACCCGGATGTAATTATTATCACAGAGACATGGCTCACACCCGATGTCACTGACAGCGAAGTTAACCTGCCAAACTTCGAAGTGCATAGGGTAGACCGACTAAACCGCAAAGGAGGTGGCGTAGTCATTTACCCCAAGAAATGCTTAACCGTGCGTAGTATCGAAGCCCTCGCTCACGAAAGTGAGTCGTGCGAACTTCTACGCTGCAGACTTAAATGCATAGGCCAAGACATTGACCTCATTGCTATGTACCGCAGTCCTAACTGCAGTGCAGATGACTTCCTGATAGAGAAGCTAGGCTCCTGGACCTCGAAATGCCGAAGTCTCGTAGTTGGCGACTTCAATGCCCCAACAGTTGACTGGACGAGCGTAACAACTTCATCCTCAGTCAACTCCTTTGATTATAAACTGCTGGAATCTAGTATATCGTTAGCTCTAGTCCAACATATCATCAAGCCCACGCGCTATGACTCACAGCACTCCTCCTCAACTCTGGACCTAGTGTTCTCCCATGGTGAGGATGTAGATCTCATACAACATCTTCCTCCTTTAGGAAGAAGTGACCATGCTGTGCTCACTTTCAAGTTCACAGCAACGGCAGCAAGGGCCAAAACCCCAGCTCGACCAAACGTTTGGAAAGCTGATATAAATGCAATCGTCTCAGCAGCCAACTCAGTAAACTGGTACATCAACCCAGAGTCTCAAGTAGAAGCCGCATGGAACCAATTTAAACAAATGTACGCCCAAGTAACTGAACCTTTCATCCCTTGGTCTGTCCCAAAGGGTCGGAAACACTGCCCTCCTAGGATAAACCGAGAGATTCGTAAGTTGCTTAGACGTAAACACAAATGTTGGAACTTGTTTGCCACACTTGAGACTTCTGAGACCAGGCAATTATATAACACTGCTAGAAATAAATCTATTGCAGAAATCCGCAAATCAAGGATGAAATTCGAAGCACACCTGGCTCAAAATGCAAAGGCACAACCTAAGAAAATTTTCTCGTACATGAACTTCAGGAATAAAACATCCAATGGTGTCCCAAACCTGACTATTGACAATGATACAATCGAAGAAGATCAAGAAAAAGCAGAAGCAATGTCAAACTACTTCTCCCAAGTCTTCACTCAGGAGTCGTCACTGCCTACCGGATCAGCTCTGGCTGCATCAGAAGAACATGGGATAGGTTCCGTTGACATCGACCAAGGCATCGCGCTCAACTGCCTAAGGAAACTAGATGCAGGGAAATCAATGGGTCCTGATAATCTTCACCCAAGGCTTCTCAAGGAGTTATCAGCACACATAGCCGGCCCTTTGACTACGATCTTCAAGCTTTCTCTCCAAAATGGAGTGTTACCGCATGACTGGAAAGACGCCATAGTAACCCCCATCCACAAAGGAGGATCAAGACAAAGCCCTTCAAATTACAGGCCTATCAGTCTCACCAGCACTTTAATTAAGGCACTGGAGAGAATCATCAAGAAAAGCATAATGGCATACCTAGAAAATAGAAGCTTATTATCAAGAGCACAGCATGGCTTCCGAAGGAACCTCTCATGCCTGTCAAATCTTCTCACTGCAAGGGAAAACTGGGTTAAATCCAGGGACAACAGAAGACCCGTTGACGTCGTTTTCATAGACTTCAGCAAAGCCTTTGATAAAGTACCTCACAAAAGACTACTCATGAAGTTGGAAAGTCTTGGTATCAAAGGCAGCTTACTAAACTGGCTCAGGGAATTCCTCATAGATAGGAGGCAGAGGGTTAGGATCAACTCGAAACTCTCCTCTTGGACAGCAGTACGCAGCGGAGTGCCACAAGGCACGGTACTTGGACCTCTCCTATTTATTTTGTATATCAATGAGTTATCTCTGCTCACCGATTCCTCTATGGTCCTATACGCAGATGACTTAAAAATTTGGAGAGAGCTGAAGGGCAACAGTGACACGTCCACGTTGCAAGAGGACCTCAACAAATTGTCAGAGTGGTCCATAGAATGGATGCTCCCGATAAACGTGACAAAATGTGCAACCATGCGCATTGGACAAGCAAGCACGAGCTCTTATGAACTAGAGGGAATTACACTTCCATCAATTCAGACTTACTTGGACTTAGGTGTCATAGTTAGCCACGACTTAAAAACGACAGCACACTGTCGCGCGGTGGCTGCACGTAGTTTCAGGTCATTATGGGCAATTCGTAGAGCCTTCACTAGAATCACCAGAGATATGTTCACTTCCTTATATACATCTCTGGTGAGGTCAAGACTGGAAAACTGCATCCAGGCCGCCAGCCCTTGTCTAAAAGGGGACTCACTTATTCTAGAAAGGGTTCAAAGGAAAGCAACACGTATGATTCATGGCATGACTAACTTATCATACGAGGAAAGACTAGACAGTTTAAATCTCTTCTCCTTGTCATACCGTAGGCAGAGAGGAGATTTAATCACAATGTTTAAAATTTTAAATAATGACTACGGACCTGACCTATTTTCTCTTTTCCTTCCCACCAGGTCGGAACACCTTAGAGGACATAGCAGGAGAGTTCAAAAGCCAAGAAGAAATCATATTGCTGTTGAGTACTGGTTCTCCCACCGAGTCATAAACTCTTGGAACCGACTCCCAGAAGAAGTGGTGTCTGCAACCTCAGTTGATTCGTTCAAGAAGGGTTTGGACAACCACAGAAATTTACTAGAAAAGTATTAACATAGGCTCCAAGCCTTCTATCCTCAACCAATAAATCTGAATCTGAATCTGAATGCTACTTTTACTGCACAGAAGTCAAGGCTGACCTCGTCCTGAAGGTCAAAGAACTAATTTGTAAATCTAGAGACGGTAAGCATAGTGATTTTGAATTTCACAGGAGAGCTATGCGTTACTTAGATCACAAAATCTGATTTCAAAATAAAGTCATAGATGAAGAAAACATCTTAAATTTTAATGGCCACAAACTGGGTCAAAAATTGTTTCATTTGTAACTTTTCATCATAACTAAAATGAAAAATATTCAGCAGATTTTTGTAACGTTTTATTCATCCAGAAATATCTGGAGATAAAACCTCAGTATTGACAAGATTAAACAGACCTTATCTGAACTACTGTACTTTTACCTCAGTTTTTATAAATAATTGTCCAGTTTTAACCACAGTTTAACAGTTTTCTTTTATCACCTATTGTATGAAACCTGCGTGTACGTCCCAGTACTAAAGAAGAACTGGTCAGTGATAGCGATCAGTTATGTTTTTCATGAAGTGCACTTATATTCACACTAGATTGTATTTAATTGATAACCTATTGATTGCTGTTACTCTGTATTTTCCGAAGGGATTTTCTCACACCCTCGTTTTCTGACATGCATCGGGCCTTATGAAATAAAATCATTTAAAAAAATCGAGCAAAAGTTTTGCAGGACGTAGAACTTCCGCGTGACCACTAGTATTGTGAGTTAAAACGTGAGTAGCATTCCGTCCTAAAAGTTGGGCGTGGCATGAAAATGAAGCTAACAGCCTGTGAAAAACAAAGTTTCCTTGAGGCTCACTTGATAGATGGTGTGTATTAGATGGTCTTCAAATATGTTTAGTTCACTTTCCTTTTTGCATGGTAAATTTGCACTCTTACTTTATGTAAGGTTATTGATAGATTATTTTGAAATGGATAGCTGTACCACAAATTGGCTGAATAAAGTCTAAGTGATATGCAGTTAGTTAACTTACTCATCAGTTAACTTTAAGTAGACTAAGACGTCTACGTGATTGCAAATTCTGTTGGGTTAGGGAAGGAAGTTGGGAAACTAAGATAATCAAGGGAAACATCTGTCTTCAGAAGATTAAATTCTCCTGTCCGGAAGTTAGGAGTTTGTCTAATGTACCACATGGAGTTTATAAATTACAAATAACTAACTGTGATTATTCAAGTTTATGAGTTAATGCTGTCATAGCTCATGGCAGTCGCTAACCATTGATTAAACTAATAGGACCAAAACTGTTTAATCCATACTACAGCGTAATTGTCATGAAGTACGCCGAAGAGCATTTAACCTAAACTCCGTCTCGTTGGTGCTGTATCCAACTATTTTTCATTGGTACTTCAGTTTGTGCATCTTAAATAGGAATCAATATTCATCAATGACTTTCTTCTAGTTTGTGATCGTATATAAGTTCATTAGCATCCACTGTTTCTTATTTCTTGTGGCACTTCAAATCAGCTTTCATTCGCCACGCAAAATGTGTTATTCTTCTATTGATTTTCCTGTTTTCTTCAGTTATTGTTCATTATTTGACGTGTATATATTCATAAATTGATTTCTGTATTCGCTTCACTTTTCCTTATAGTTAATCTGGAAACTATGTCGTCTACATTGGAGCATTTGAAAAAACATACCATCGTCGTTGGTGACACTGGAGATTTTGAATGTAAGCGTTTTATATAACTAAAAAATTCATATTCTCCTTTCCATTTTATCTCCATGTGTAGCTATGAAGCAGTACCTACCGGTTGATTCAACAACAAATCCATCTTTAATTTTATCTGCATGCAAATTGCCACAATATTCTCATTTATTAGATTCTGCAATTCAGTATGCAAAGAAACAAAAGTAACGCATAGTGTTATAAACTATTTCTTACCATTAATGTTACTGTTATTCTTAGAACACTAGATGAACAAGTTGAAACAGCTGTAGAAAGAATATGTGTCCTGTTTGGCTGTGAAATTTTGAAAGTTGTTCCTGGACGTGTTTCTACTGAAGTAGATGCTAAGTAAGTTTGCTTATCATCTACTTATTTTACATTTCTTCCTCTATTACCTTCCACTATCGCTTTCACTTTTACACTTTTTTTCTCCTTCATCCCTTTTTATTTTTACAGATATTCATTTAGCATTAATAAACAAGTTGAAACAGCTCGTCGTCTTGTTGCAATGTATGAAGAATTAGGTGTTTCTAAAGAACGTATCTTAATCAAGCTGAGCTCTACTTGGGAAGGTATAAAAGCAGGTGAAATACTTGAATCAAAACACGGGATACATTGTAATCTGACACTGATGTTTTCGCTTTATCAGGTGAGAGTAACTTTGGTTTCATTATTGTTATTGTTGATTACTATTAATATACAAATATTGCACCTAAAGCGTTGTATGCCTGTGCCAGATATGTTCTATTTAGAAACTAGAATGATTGAGGGTTATAAAACCACAAAGAAAACTATACATCTGCCTTCGACTCCGCCTAGGAATCTTTCGTTAAACAAGCTTGCTGCATCACAAGCACAGTTCTGGATTACCAAATGGTTGCATTCCTATTTTTCTGATTGGAAGTAGTACACTGTTTACAACGGGAAGTCCTCCACTGCTTTACTTGCTCTAGCTGGTGTTCCTCAGACAGTTGTTCTTCCTTACATGACTTACCCCATTCTTACGAAGCGAATTTTGTTAAGTATGCCCATGATCTGACCGTTTCTATGCCTCTTAATTCTCAAACAGACTGTTCCAAAATGAATAACTTCTTATGATAAATAAGTCAGTGGTC
Source organism: Trichobilharzia szidati (assembly GCA_944472155.2). Lineage (NCBI taxonomy): Eukaryota > Metazoa > Platyhelminthes > Trematoda > Strigeidida > Schistosomatidae > Trichobilharzia > Trichobilharzia szidati. Next base: position 48,761,190 of record OX235275.1, on the reverse strand, counting down.
CTCGTCAAATGGTCTTAAGCTTAATCTCAATGTCAGGTTGTTAATTTCACTTTCAGATGCAAGCGCAACTTACGTGAACTGGTTTTTCGCACTGTCCAATTATCACAGACTTCAGTGCCTGAAGTCAAAGCCTATTGGAATGTTAAGTATCTTGGACTGTGTATTTTCTCTGATCATCTTTCCTGGTCTTCCCCCATCATGTTAGTTTCCAGAAAGGTATTTCGTCTGACGTTCTACGCAAGGAAGTTAAGACGGTTTGGTATCATTCCGTCTCTACTGTTACAGTTTGTTAATTCTTGTATTCTGACTATACTTCTTTTCTATTCCCCCTTAATCTTCCTTGGGCTACCTAAGAAAGACTTTGTTATACTGCGTACGGCACTAAAAGCCATCAGTAGGGCGAGTGGGGTGTTGCTAAACCAACTCATTAATACCACTGTAGGTAGATATTTGAATTCCTGGAAGAAATTAGCAAATATTATCTAATCAGACTCCGAACATCCTCTCCATACACAACTCTCTCCTTGCATCTGTCTGATTGTATGGAATTAGAAGCAACTATAGAAGACTGTATGTTCGGACGACTTAGTACAAAAACTCTACAATACCGTATTTAGCAGGCACACATTTTTAATGTGATGAGAAAACTGTAAGGCGGGAAATTACCAACCTACCATAGAACTCTAAGTAAACGGCCCTCTTTTTGTTCCCATTGTTACACTGTCGTTATTATGTCCACTTAATTTAATTTTATATACATATTCTTATTGAGCAATATTATTAATGTGAATGCCCCCTATTTTAATTATTGCCCCTGTAATGAGAAAATTAGTTGCAATACTGATTGTATTCCATGCTGAAAATTCCATATTTGTAGCAAAAGTACTGTTTGGAATAAAGCTATTATTATTATTATTCAAAAAAATGCGTAAACAATGGCTAAATCGCAACTGGAGTGTATTCATGAAATGATTAGTCTAAGAGTGGAATTTTGACGATAGATATCTGGTCACAAAATCAATAATAATGATTGTTTCTCAATCATTATTTCACACTTAACTTTAATCCAGGGTTATTAAAGGTGATGAAAGCACTGTGGTTTAATTAGATGTTTGACCACGGATTGATATCAGTTAGGGAACCATTGAAAACCAGCCAAGGAGTACTGGACAGCTGTTTCATCCTAGTTTGGGAATCATCGGCAGTACACACCGACCACAAGGGGTTCGAACCCAGGACCTTCCAGTTACAAGGCAAGTTCGTATACCATTCAGCCACTGGGACCCGATTCAATGGCCATCCCATGAATTTTAACTTCTACCAATTCGTGATTCAGCACGACTGACACCAACCAATGTCATCGGTGGGACATCCATCTTCACATTTGATTGGATGTACCTCACTGGTCACGACTTCAATGATTCTCTAACTAATATCAATCCGTGGTCAAACTCGTAAAAGCAAATCTAATCCTTACGATCAAATGTATTTCGTGGTGTGTGTGTGTGTACAGAAAACAATGGACTGTTATCTTTACTGACCATGGGCTATTTGACCTACTAAAATACTATTGGTTATTAATATACACTTTTGTTTCGTACAACTGATTACTTTCCAGACATTTTATTTTATTATAACTGTAAACCTTGTTATTTGTAAGGCGGTCGTAAAGGGAAACAACTGGATCTCGTCTTTCCAACTCACATCATTCATAGGTACAATGTTTTCTTTCTTTTTCCTTTTCTGTTTTCTTTTCTGTTATGTGCTGCTTTGTTTCTTCCTCCCTAACAAACTTTATTAAAACATTCTTCTTCGTTCTTTCACACTCTGAATATCTCCACCTTTTGTTACCGCTTACGCCAGTAAATATGCTAGTGTCTTCTTTTCTAACACCTTCAAACATTCTGTTCACTTTTGGCTTTGCTACCGACATGCCAATATGTTTTTGTCAAAACTAACTGAGATTACCCTTAATCTATGTAGAATTTTATTTATTGTTAATGTACTAACTGGATGCAATACTGTAGTAAAAATGGTGAGAATTCCATTCTGTATCACAAGTACTGTTCTGGAATAAAGCAAATTATTATCATTACGAAATGATAAGGTCATCTCGCAATTATATTCGTTTTCATTATACCCTGTTTAAATCGAAGTTTCCTGTTTTCAATCTGTTTGTTATTACAGTTAGTAGTAGTAAATGTACATGACTTTTGTTTCACTACTGAAAACTCTTCACTTAGTAGATGAATATTTAATAACTTTATATTAATCATTGACAATACTTCAGCTAATGTACTACACACGTGGTGGTAATTGTGTTCACATTTTGTATAGGCATACTGGAATGGACAAATCTTTATTGATTTTCAAGAGTTTGTTTATAAGAATTTGATTTCTCTCAAGTTTGATCACGGATTGATATCAGTTAGGGAACCATTGAAAGCCAACAGGGAATACTAGGCGTAGGCGTGACATTCGGCTATCAACCAAGGGACGTGTATACTGCTCATCAGTTCTCTCCTTCCTTCTCTATGGTAGTGAGACGTGGCCATTGAGAGCGGGAGACATGAAGAGATTGTCTGTTTTTGACCACAGATGTTTACGATCTCTTTCTCGCGTTAGGTGGTATAATAAGGTAAGTAATGTTGACGTTAGGCATAGAGTGTTAGGCAAAGAGGGAAAATCACTCGAAGAGGCTATGAAGTTACATAGATTGAGATGGTTAGGTCACGTGCTGCGCATGCCTAGCCATCGCCTCCCCCGACGGGCATTACTAGCTGATATAGGTGCAGGTTGGAAAAGAGCAAGTGGTGGCCAAACAAAAACATGGCCTCATCAATCCATGAAATCCCTGACAGTTAAACTGAGTCAGGTAGGGAGATGCAGACTTCCGGGTTGGGGCCCTCGGGACTCTAAGAATCAATGGCTGGATACAATAGGTGACATGGCTCAAAATCGTTGTCAGTGGCGCAGATGTATTCAGCCTCTTTAACCTTTCATATTCCTTTCTACCATTACTCATTCTGTTTCACTTTAATACTTATCAGAACTCCATTGATTCTCTTCACTCATTTTCTTGTCTACCTTTGTGTGCTCTTTGGAACGTGGCAACTCGAACTGCTGCACCTCAGTGTCAAGTTCTATGTTGAATCCAGCAGCAGCAGCAACAGGAAATACTAAACAGCTGTCTTGTCAGCCTAATTTGGGACTCATCGAGAGTACGCACCGACCACCCGGAGTTCGAACTCAGGAGCTTTCGGTTGCAAGTCAAGCTACTGGGACCCGACTAAATGACCATCCATTGATTTCCAACCTCTACCAATTCGGGAAAATTAATTTGATGCTCCCGAGTGACTGACTACATGGAGAAGTTACCTGGAGTTCTACTGAGAAGTCGCGACCAGTGCAATCCACGCGGGTGGGAGTCGGGATAGATACTCGCCACGGATGACATTGGCTGATGGTAGCCCCGATTTCACGAATTGGTAGTGGCTGAATGGTCAACGAGGTTGCTTGATTGTAACGAGAAGGCCGTGGGTTCGAACCCCGATGGGTGCATACTGTCGATGTGTCCCAGACTTGGACGGAACAGCTTTCTAGGGCTCCCTGTTGGTCTTCAGTGGTTCTCTAACCGATTTCTATCTGTCTTTCCCATACAATTGTCCTGTGATACATTCATCCATTAATGGGAGAAGTTTTGTTGTTGTTTTGGCTTACTGATTGGTTGTGTTATTATGATATGCATTATTATTAAAGGGTTTTGTATTTCCCAGAGAATGAAAAACAAAACGATATTGTTGTTTTTACAGACGTTTCGCTATTTAATGCTGCCGCTAATAGCTTTATCAAAGTAGTATTAAACCAGAATTTACAAAATCCACTCAGCTTAATCATACTTCATCACCACGGGTGAATTTTTACTTTGTCAAGTCAGGCAATCGGTAAAGATAACAAAAGCAAATATAGATTGTTGGATTTTGATAAGCGTATAAAATTATAAAAGGAGCATGTGTTTACTTAATGAAATTGCTTATCACATTTGTGTCGACTTTATCACGTCATCGCGAGTGGGTGGGTGTCGGAACCATGTCAAATTCTCTCTTATTCCATCATTCCTATTCAGAAACTTTGGACTCCATTTCAAATGAGGTGCTTCCTTGGAGCTTTGAAAGCTTTCTGGATGATTTCAGTATTTTGTGGCCTGATTCTATAGCGTGTAGAAGACCCATGGCTGATGATTTTTCAAGCTTTTCTAGGTCATTTGGATTTCTTCGTGGCTTGGTCGAATAGGTGTTCTAGAGGTGTTCATTTCTTCTGATTTTGATTTCTCTCTGACGAGGTTTGTCCGGTGTATATTGCATCACATTCCAATCATTTCATTTTTATAGACATAATTAGATTGTGAATCTTTTGGAATTTGGTCTTTAACAGGGACATGGTTGCTTTTTTAATGTGTCTGATGTTTTGAAGAAAATACTTTGATGTTGTGTTTATTGAGTACTCTTCTGATATCCTCTGACGTGTTTCTATAAGTTATATATAAGCTGAGTGGATTTTGTAAATTCAGGTTTAATAATAACACTTTGATAGAGCTATTAACAGCATTAAATAGCTAAACATCAGTAAAAAATAATATCGTTTTGTTTTTCATTCGTTGGGAAATACGAAAACTTTTATAGTAATGAATATCATATACCGAATGTCCAAATTTTCTCAAACTATTAAACTATTCACTGCAAGACTCTTCAAAGCTTTAGGAACTGACGTTGCACACAAACCAACAAAATCACTTCACTCAGCCAGCCATCCCTGTGTCAACCAAAAGACTCGACAACGAACGAGGATAAAACCAACATCATCTACAAAATAAATTGTAACAACTGCGAAAAACACTACATTTGACTTTCTTCGTATCCATGAACATAAACTATCCGTCAAAAGACATCACGTCCACTCCCTCATATCACGCCATACAGACAACCATGGACATCAGTTCGATTGGGACAACGTTCTAATACTAGACATAGGAAACACCAAGAATACCAGAGAATTTTTAGAAGCCTGGAGTTCCAGTGAATCGTCAATCAATAGACATATTGACATAAACAAAATTTACCAATCCATAAGAAGGGAATCTCACACACAGAGGGTCAAACTCCACGTCAAGGAAACAACCAACACCATTACCAATGCAAGTAACCTAAAGGGTGTGAAAACACACAAAGACAACTAATTATGTTCAAGGTCATCTGGAGATGACTAATAGTGAACTCGTGGAGAAATCTAACGGCTCACTTCAAATTGAAGTATGCGCTGAAGATGTTGCCTAGTAAAAGAATGAAAGTTTCGCAAGTAAACCACCCAGCTCAGAGAACATAACTACATCAAAATCATCCACCTGAGCTACAAATCTTCCCCATCATTTCTAAACGTGAACTTGATGTGGATGCGTTATGACATGTTATTATGACTTCCTCGACTCATTTAACGTTCAACATTTACGCCACCATTACAACTGCATCCGCACAACAAGTAGCCTAGGTGCTTCAATGATAGATTGCTCGTCAGTCAAGCGGTGGAAGGTCCGGGTCCAACAGCCGATCGACACATTCTGAAACCTCAGCTACTTTACTATCTGGTTGTAAGCCGTAAAAACGGGGAAGGTTAGGCGTGGTGCTAACGACCCTACCTCATGAAATAAAGCAACACCCCCCCTACTAAAACTTCGAAGCTTGAGGCCGTAGGTTCTACTCGGAACTCTGAAAATGTAGGAAAACAAAGACACCGAGCGAGTAACATCATTTTGTAAACAATAGAAATAAATATAAAATATACTCATGAATTGTGGTTGACAACCTTTCAAATATCTATTTATTTTCTGCATTATAATGCTAGTAATCATTGAACCTGTATATTTTCCACATAATTTATAGGCTGTGGCGTGTGCTGAAGCTAAGATCACGTTGATTTCACCCTTTGTTGGACGAGTGCTGGATTGGTATACAGCCAAGCATGGTAAAAAAGAATTCTCAAGACAAGATGATCCTGGTGTCAAATTGGTTACAAGTATCTATAATTATTACAAAGCTCATGATTATAAAACACAAGTAAGCTCACCTGACTCACTTAATCATCGCGTTATACTTGACTGTTTCGATTCAAGTACTGTAATATTTTCAAGTATTGGTTTTTTGTAGGGATTTTGTTTGTTTGATTGGTTGGAGGATTTCATCATGATGAGCTGACATCAGTTAGAGAATCATTGGAAAACCTGTAGGGAGTACTGGACAGCTGTTTCGTCCTGGTTTGGGACTCCTCATCAGTACGCACCCACACTGCGGGGTTCGAACTCAGGACCTTCTGGTTACAAGGCGAGCTAGCTCGTAGGCCATTAAGCTACTGGGACCCGCCAATCCAATGGCCAGTCCATGAATTCTAACTTCTGCCAATTTATGACATAACGCGACCACTTCGCAATGTCTTCTTCGATGAGTTACTGCCTCACCTTCAACCTGCTGTATCCTACTGGTCACGGCTTCCCACTAGAACCCCAGTTAACTGCCTACCTGAATAGGGCCAGTCGCTAGTGATCATCAGATCAATTTTCATGTATTTGTTTTCGTAAACGCGATATCCGACTATCGACCAAAGGGCGTCCGCTCCATCCTCCTTTATGGCTGTGAGACATGGCCATTGAGAGTGGAAGACATGAAAAGATTAGCTGTCTTCGATCATAGGTGTCTGCGTTCTATCTCCCGCGTGAAGTGGTATAATAAGGTGAGCAATATTGAGGTTAGGCGTCGAGTGCTAGGTAAGGTGGGGAAATCAATCGACGAGACTGTGAAATTACATCGACTGAGATGGTTAGGACATGTGTTACGTATGCCTAGTCATCGCCTTCCTCGACGGGCAATGTTAGCTGATATAGGATCAGGCTGGAAAAGAGCTAGCGGCGGTCAAACCAAAACATGACACCAGTCAATGAAATCTACAACAGTTAGTCTAAGCCACGTAGGAAGGTGTAGACTGGCTTCCTGGTTGGAGTCCTCGGGACGGTAAAAACCAATGGTTGGAAACAATTGGTGACATGGCTCAAAATCGTTCTCAGTGGCGCAGATGCATCCACTCCTTGTGACTTATGATTTCCAATGAAACTGTTTTGTTCTTCGTTATTACTATTCCTTTGTCTCACACCTCTGTTTACTGTCTATACTATGCATTTCTCCTACTTTCTTCTCTTGCTTTGTGTGCTACATAGAGTGTGGCGACTTGAACTGCCGCACATATGTGCAAAGTTCTATGTGGAAAACCGACCTGTTTGTTTGATTGGTTGGAGGATTTCATTATGAGCTGACATCAGTTTTATTCATTTTGGATGAAAGTGACTCACTAATGATTTCGCTAATGAAATAGAAACAGTAAACCTTCTCAACTGAGGCATTTAAAAGACGAAAAGATTGAGCGCGGAGTGATATTTTTTGACCAATTCTTCACCAGGTTGTATGAAAAGGCTATAAGTGTCTTTGATCACGGATATTAACACAAGGAGGGTAATTCAGTTGAAAAGGTTATGAAGCAACATTGACTATAATCTGACTTGGACACATTTCGCATATGCCGAGTCACTGCCTTCTTCTACGAGAAATGTTAGCTGATATAGAATTGGATTGGAAAAATGTTAAGGGTGATCAGACTAAAACCTGGCAACATTACATGAAGTGTTTGACTGTTTATTTGAGTCTCATCCACTTAATGGAGTGTAGACTGCCTTGTTGAAGTCTTCTAGATGCTAAGAACTAATGGTTGGAAACTATTGGTGATATGGCTTAAAATCGTCCGACACTCTTTGTTATCTCCGTGTTACTGTTCTTTCTTTCTTTCTTTGTTTCTGCCTTCCTGAACAGGAAGAAATGTTCATCATGGATTCCAGTACTAGTTACCGTGATTCAGACTAAAAGTCATTTTATTGATGAGATGGTGTATATTTATGTGTATATTCGTTTAGGGAATCAGTGGCTATACTTATTAAAGTATATGAATTCTGATAAAAGATTCTCCATTAAATAAGTTCATAATTATTAGTAAGTATAATGGACAGTAGGAAGAAGGAAATTAAAGTTCAAGGTTGAGGCGTGTGTGTGTGTGTGTAAATGTCCTCAAGTCATCTACTCTCCTTAAAAAACATATTCTGTTTGGTAATACAGGTAGTTATTAGTAAATAATCGATTTTTGGGAGTATTTTTCTATTAATACCACATATGTACTTGTGCGTCGGTGGTATAGCTGTTAGGTTGCTTGCCGACCATGTACATGGTTCGGGGTTCGATCCCCGACAGACGCACTCCTTTACCTCGCTAAGCCAGAAATAATGCTGGTAAAGAGGAAAGGTTAGGCATCAGGCTAGCAACCCCATCCTGGAGAAATTAAACACTGCTACAGAAACTTCAAGCCACTAGCTTGAGGCCCTATGTTCCACTGGGAACGTGAAGGAAAAAAAATATATATATACTTGCTTTGAATAGCTGTATAATGTATATATTAGGTATGATCCATAATTTGGGACTCATCGGTCGTACACCTCCGCCGGGTTTCGAAGCTATAGCCTGTTAGTTACGAGGAAAGCTCATAGACCATCCAGCTACTGGGATCCGATTCACTGGCCAGTCCATGAACTATAACTCCTACCAATTCGTGATTTTAGCGCGACTTGCACCAGCCAGTTTTATTCATGGCGAGTATTTGTTCTCACTCCCAATCGGATGGACCCAACTGGTCACAACTTCCCTTTAGAATTCCAGGAAACTTCATCCTGCAGACGGTCACTAGTGAGCAATCGATTAATTTTCAAGAGTTTGTCTGTAGGGATTTGACCTGTTTCAAGTTTGATCACGGATTGATGTCAGTGTTAGAGAATCATTGAAAACCGACGGGAAGTACTGAACAGCTGTTTCTTCCCCTTCCAATAGGTTGTCTAGACCCACATTAGTTGGCTGGTGGTTGCCCTAAAATCCGTGAATTGCGTCGGTGGCACAGTGGTTAGGACTCTCACCGACCATGCACATGGTCCCCGTTCGACTCCCTGCCGACGCACACCTGATATCTATGGTCGGCCTGCAAAATTTGGGCTACCGATATTACATGCTGAAAATTCCATACTTGTACCAAAAATACTGTGTGGTTTCAAGTTATGATCAAAAAAATATAAAATAAAAATTGGAATTCAGTTGGGCTGACCATTCAGTTGGCCTCCGGTAGCTGAATAATTCATAATGTTGTTTTATTACATTACATCACAAATATGACAATATATATGATGGTCCATCGAATTTTCTTTTGTATGTATATATATGCTTTCCCCCTGTCTGTGCGTGTGTGGCGCACGCGCGCGAGCACACTTCTTAAGTTCATAAGCTAATTAGAACCTCCATTAAGTTGATTTAGTTTCATTATATTTTTGTGAATACCATAGAATCTGAATTCCTTTCTTTCTTTATGCTAGGTAGGATGAAATGTATGTATATTAGTGATAAGATATATTAAATAATGACTTGTAAATTATTAGTATTTTCTTGCTTATTTGTCTGAATCTGGTATGTGTGCACAAATCAATATAAATAGTCTTGTATTGATTGGTTGGACGTCGGTGGTTCAGTGGTAGAATGCTCGCCAACCACGCCACGCATGTGGTCCGAGGTTCGACTCCCAGCTGACGCACTCATGAAGCCTCAGTTTGTAATAAGTCCGGTAAAGGTCAGTCATAAGACTAGCAAACTCACCCGCATAGAAAATGGTCTTGAATGCCATAAAGTTACTGAAAGTCAGGAAAGCAGTTGGACCGGGCGGAATTCTTCCTGAAGCACTCACTGAAAATGGACCTAGAGGTCACAGGAGATATGCTCACATCACTATTGTAGATGGTTTGGGAGGAAGGAAAGGTGTCTACCGAATGGGTGGAGGACTACCTCGTCAAGTTGCTGAGGAGGGTCGACTTAGGAATATGTAGGAACTGGCGCGGAATTATTTTCCTGTCCTGTATGAGCAAACTAGTGTGTCACATCGTCCTGTGGGGGTGGGTTGGGGAAGGACTGAAAGATGCTCTGAATACAGAACCCCGCATATATTCTATTTTGCATGGATACTTTGTGCTATTAACTTGTTTGTTTTTATCTTTCTCTATTTTTCGTTTACTTTTAGATAATGGGCGCTTCATTCAGAAATGTCAATCAAATTCTTGGCCTAACTGGATGTGATCTGTTAACAATAGCACCAAGTTTATTAGAAGAATTAAGTAAAATGTCTGAAGTACCTTCTGTCTGCTTAAGTGTAGAAAAAGGTGAGTGATAATAAAGTATTATTGATTCTTATAAGTGTACGTACGTTTAACATTCATCGATCATCCATTCATTGGATTTCAAGTAGAGCATCGGGCTTCCAGTAGTATATCTCCACTCCATGCAATTCTCTGACATCATTTCCAGCTGTCTCTAAGACCACTCACAAGCTTTCATTTACTCCTTTTCCTCGCATGTGATCTTCTCCGTGTCACCATCGTCATAGTGATGCGCAACTTGTCGTATCTCATTGACTGACTGACTGGTTTCAACGTAGAACTTTGCACCAATGTGCAGCAGTTCGAGTCGCCACACTTCACTTAGCACACAAAGCAAGAGAAGAAAGTAAAAAGAAATGCAAATCAGAGACAGTAAACAGAGATATGAGGCAAAAAGAATAGTAATATCGAAGAACAATATAGTTTTATTGGAAATTATAAGTCAAAAGGAGTGGATGCATCTGCACCAGCCATTGAGAACGATGAATTTGAGCCATATCACCAAATGTCTACAGCCTTCTTCAATGGTTTTTCCCGTCCCGAGGACCCCAACCAGTCAAGAAGTCTACACCTCTATACTTGGCTGGTTGGCTTACACTAACTGTTGTGGATTTCATTGACTGATGAAGCCATGTTTCGGATTGACTACCACTGGCTCTTTTGCAACTTGATCCATCCTATGTCACCTAACATTGCCCGTCGGTCGACGAAGGTGATGGCTAGGCATACGTAACACATGTCCTAACCATCTCAATCGATGCAGCTGCTTCACAACCTCGTCTATTGATTTCCCCTCCCCCCTTATCTAGCACTAGACCGATGCCTAACTTCAATATTCCTCACCTTATTATACCACTTCCTAACATGGGAGATATAACGCAGGCACCTATGGGCAAAGACAGCTAGCCTCCCTTTCCATGTCTTCCACTTTCAATGGCCATGTCTCACGGCCATAAAGTAGGACGAAGCAGACTGCTGATCAGTATCTGATTGGGGTTCGAGTGCTGTTGCTATTACTTACGAGTAGGTAGTGTCATTATCAGTTTGTTGTTGAAAATGTTTAGTTATAAAATACCAGTCACTGAGATAATTTCACCAGCATAGACAGTTTTCTTTTTCATTCTTTACGTATCCTGAGTAGAAAATGTTTTCCTTCAATCTACAAAGTTTCACTAGCAGTGTTGTTGGTTTTTTATGATGTGAGGTTTCTAGCCTTACGTTTCAACCTTCCCTCTTTCCCAGCCTAGTATTGGTTAAGAAACTAGGCGAGGTTCATGAATGCGTCGGCTGAGAATCGAACTAGAAGCTAGTACGTGACTGGTGGGCATTCTGCCATGGAAACCACCGACGGAGCATACACAGTAATCAGTTTAAACATTGGAAAATCATTGAAAATCAGGGAGCGCCAAGCAACTGTTTGTCCCCAGTCTGGGAGTCTTTACTAATCATCCAAAATAGGTCAACTCCATGATACTGAGGTTATGAGGCCAGCAGGTGTATTATTCAGCAACTAAATTGAAGTTGAATGGCTCATAAATTTCAACTTCCATCAATTCGCACAATCTATCTCCAATGTTATCAGTGAGTATCTATCTCCACAGTCGGTTTGGAGGACCCTACCGGTCTCTACAAGCCATATATATATGAACAACAACAATGTTAATGATAACAGACTTGTTCGTATGTTTGTACGTTACAATTTCTGATAATGAGTGAAAATGTTGTATGTCAATATTTTGATGAAATAATCGTTGGATGTCATCGGATTCTGTTGAGTTGGGACCTACAGGGTCTACTTAAGAAGAGATGAAGACAGATACTGATGACAGTGACAAAACTTAGAATTCGTAGACCCTAGCGTAGTGGTTAAACAGTGAATATTCCTGTCAATTAACATGAAGGTTCAGACAACAATCAGCATAAATGGGAGGAATCTGAAAGAAGCAACCTCCACCTACCTACCTACCTGGGAAGCATCGTTTCAACTACAGACAGACGGAACTGATGAAGATATCAAAGCGCCGGGATCTGGTAAGCAAGGCAAGCTTTCATTACTCCCAAGTCTGTGTCGAGATCGACAGCACTACTCAGCATCAAAAATAAGATCCGGATTTTCAACTCCAATGTGAAGTCAGTGCTACTTACTATACGGATCAGAGACTTGGCGCCGCATCATGAAGGGCACTTTGAACAAACTACAGACCTTCATCAGTAGCTGTCTTCGCTCAATACTACTCAAGATCAGATGGCCAGAAAAGATCAGCAACAGGGATCTCTGGCAATGAACGAACCAGCCCAGCAGGAACCAATTGTATAACAAATGAGAAAACCATCAAGTTACATGACAAGCCAGGCCATTACTCGAGTGGAACCCGAATGGGAAGCGGTGAGTTGGTCGTCAGTGCGAGGGTGAATTAAAGGAGATAATAATAATAATTCTGATTTAGATTCTTGGGAAATCTGATGCACTGATGAATACTCCTAAACTAGGCGGAAACATCTGTCTAGTAAATGCCTGGTTTTCCGTAGTTCTATAACTTTCCTTCTAAACTTCAAGTCGTTTTAATTTTTTCTTTCCTTATTGTGAAGTATTAAGCTAACTTAGAGATAAGATTTCTTAAACAGTTATAAGGCTGTAGCATGTTTTAACTTATTGAACTTTGAAAAAAAATCACGTCTTTTAAGTGAAGCGCGTGATTTGTCCATTTCTCATTTTCTTGTGATCATAAGTTATAACTGCATGAAATTTAGTTAAGTTCATTTCAGTTATTGATCCATGGTTATTGAACACATTGTGCTCAATGTTCAATTGTTGTACATTGTTGATTTTTTTCTTATCACATTAAATTAAAAGTTAATAACAAGGAAAAGTATGAAGTTGTGAGAAAAAGATTTTGAAAAGAAAATTTGTAAAATATATTTCTAAGAAAATGACATCGACTAGAGGCCAGTTGTTTGCGTTGGTGGTTCAGAGGTAGAGTGCCCGCCGACTGACTGAATGACTGACTGGTTTCAACGTAGAACTTTGCACAGATATGTAGCACTTCGAGTTGCCATTCTCTCTCTCTCCATGTAGCACACAAAGCTACGGAAGAGAGTAAAGAGAGAGATTCAAAATAGAGATAATAAACAGAAATTTGAGAAGAGAAGAATAGTCATATGGAAGAATAATAGAATTTTATTGGACAAGCTTGTGCTCCGGGTTCGACTCCTGGTCGGCGTACTCCTAAACTTCTTCAAGCCGGTAATAAGTCAGGAAAAGGGAAAAGGTTGGAGGTGGGGCTAGCAACCTCACTTGTTCAAAAAACATAAGTACTACTGAAGCGTCAATGATTAAAGCTTGAAGCTATATATTCCATTCGGAACTCAGAGGAATGCATGTATATAGAGATCCACTGGTTCTTTAGCGGATGTTAGCGCGTGATCTAACTTGATCACTTGATCAGCCAAATCCCCGCAAACCAACACTTGAATATCAACGAGGTGCTCACTAGCGACTTGCCCTATTCAGGTAGGTAGTTACCTGGGGTTCTAGTGAGAAGTCGTGACCAGTAGGGTGCAGCAGGTCGCCGAGAATTGGCTAGGGGTCGCACTGTGTCGTGAATCGGCAGAAGTTAGAATTCATGGGCCATTGGATCGGGTCCCAGTGGCTTAATGGTCTACGAGTACGCCTTGTAACCAGAAGGTCCTGGGTTTGAACCCTGGTGGTGGGTGCGTACTGGTGAAGAGTCCCAAACTAGGAGGAAACAGCTGTCTAGTACTCTCAGCTGGTTTTCCAATGGTTCTCTAACTAATGTCAGCTCATGATGAAATCCTGTAACTGACAATTAATTTAATGCTTAATAGTGATTGGCTACAGGATGAGGTTATCTTGTGTTCTAGTCGAAAGTTGGGACCTATGGGGTTCATCGAGGTTCTGTGTGAGGATAGATGGATACTCGCCAATGACACAATGGCCAGGTAGGTCATAGTGCTACATGCCGTTAATCGCCAGAATTTAAAACTGATAACCATTTTGTTTCCATCTCAGTCACTGAATGATCCACAAGCTCGCCTTGTAACCTGAAGATCCTAGGTACGATCCCTGGTGGGACCATGACTGAGTGTTGCTGAAGAGTTCCATAGTGGGACAAGGTAGCTAGCTACCTAGTACTCCGTGGTTTTCAGTGGGTTTTTGTTGTAACCAATCAAAAAGTGCCCACTCATCGTATTGTTTCTACTCTCATAATTTTGTAAAGATTTCTATCTATCACTCTTCATGTTCACAAGAAGTTCGGGAGAGAATATAATAATAGATAAAGCATACACAGACTAATCAAATGACTCTCCGTCCAATTGACTGAAAAGTCAATTGCTTCGTCATGTAATCTGAAGATCCTAGGTTTAATCTCATGCAGTTGGTTTTGGACCCATAGGTGTATCGTACTGGAAAGTCAGTCCCACACTGGAGTGAAATAAGTGTTCCGTATTGGATTGGCTGGCTTATATTGGTAGTTCTCTAACTACTCTGATGTCAATCATTCTGTGACCCTTCACTTGATAATCTTTGGTTTATTTTTTCTTGAAAAATATGACTTACATAAATTGTCAATCACGTAAAACACCTTAATAAAGGTGAACCTTTTGTTTAGAGGTCGATAAATTGTAAATGAAAATAAACACCCTAATGGATAGTAATGATAAAATCCGTTTTTTATAGAGCAAGTCAATGTTTACTGTCTTATATTTTTATATTGTTTAAATGGACAGGTGAATTTATAATAATAATGATAATAATAATCTGCTTTATTCCAAGACAAACAGTACTCAAGTATTGGTTTGTAGCGATTTGATTGATTGGTTACAGGATTTCATCATGAGCTGACATCGGTTGGAGAACTGTTGAAACACCTGGGAGTACTGGACATCCAGCCATTTTGTCCTAGTTTGGGACTCTTCAGCAGTACGGTCGCACTATGTCGTGAATTGGCAAAAGTTGGAATTTGTGGACCACTGGATCCGGGTCCCAGTGGCTGCTTAATGGTCTACGAGCTAGCTCGCCTTGTGACCAGAATGTCCTAGGTTTGAACCCTGTGTTGTGGGTACGTACTGATGAGGAGTCCCAAACTAGGCTGACGAAACACCTGTCCAGTACTCCTAGCTGGTTTTCCAATGATTCTCTAACTGATGTCAGTTCATGATGAAATCCTGTAACAAACAGTACTTATAATACAGAATGGAATTCTCAGAATTTGTCACAATATTACATCTAGTTTACTCAAACTGTATAAATAAAATTAACCACAGGAATTTGTCGACATTTATGGTAGGAATAAAGTCAAAAATATGCAAAGTACAAAATGAGAATAATAACTATACTGCTACTGATAATAATAACAGTGGGTTTGTCTCCAGCAGTATTGTCGATACAGTTTGAAAATTTCAGCATGTTATATATAGAGTATTGAATCTAATGTTCGCTTGGTTTAGCATGATGAAGGGAAAAACCAAAAAAACCAAAGCAATTATTACAAAGCTTAAATGGTGTTTACACTTATAAGAAAATAAACAAAACAAAAAATAAGAGAATTATAAATATAAGAAGAGCAATAACAGTAAACCTTGGTGGCATAAGGATGGAGAAAATTGTTTATTTACTAGTGGTATGAAGGTTGCTTAGTTAGTTCTTGTCTGACACTATTTTCGTCACATAAAATTCGTGCCAAATATGGTGTCGTGGTAGTTTTATTCTTAGACTTGTGAACATAAAGTCTTTTGAAACGACTTCTCGTTTTATCTGAGGAGACACAAGGCTGGAGCTGCGGGTGCTGCTGTGGATGCTGACAGTCTGACAAAATCCCTTTAGCAAATTTGTTGCATGAAATCAAGTGCCTGTCAATGACGATGTCAACGTATGGGATACCACTTGCCCCACTGGCTGACAGTCTTCAGAGTTCTGCGAAACATAATATAGTCTTTTTTAAGCAATCCAGGAAAGAATAAGGGTGAACAGTAAAGAAGAATAGGTAAGATGCACGAGTAGACAAACTGTATGAGGAGTGGTTGAGTTATCGCTGAGTGCCTTATTTTCTTAATGTAAAAGTCAGACGGAATATATTTTAGAAATCACCAAGACATGGGAAGACAAGCATAGATCAGAAGAAAGAATTAATCCGAGATACTTAATGTCAGACTTGGTTTCTATATCACTATCTTCAATTTTGCAATGGTCATAGGAAGCAACAGCTTCATTTAACTTTCTTTTACATCGGAAACTGAAAACAACAGTTTGGCATTTGGAAATATTTAGTTTAAGACCACTAGACAAAGACCATTTGCTGACTCCTGATAGAAAGCTGTTCATCTTAGTACAGTTTAGCTGGGAGTTAACAGGCATTAAAGCAGTTAGGTCGTCTACATACTTAACAAAGTTCATGTCGTCAGAGTGAGGCAAGTCATTCAAGAAGAAAGAAAACAGAAAAGGAGAAAGGATAACGCCTTGTGGGATGGCAGTCTCAGTAAGCAATGAAGTGGATGTCTTTCCCTGACATACAGTGTACTGCTTTCTTCCGGAGAAATAAGAATCCAGCCATTTGACAACCCAACAGTCAGTTTGAGTTTCAGCAAGCTTATTTAACAAAGTATCTCTACGTACTGAGTCAAAAGCAAATGTGTAATTTAGGGAGGTGCAGCGAACAAATTTAGCCCCCTTGTCTAAACTGGCAACTATGTTATGATGCAAGACTGTAGCGGCATCTAAAGTGCTTCTACTATATTTGTAGGGGAATTGGTTGGTAGAATAAAAAGCTTTAGGTGAAGACTCAAGATTAAAGTAAGAGCAACTTTTACATAGTTTTTAGAAAAGGAGAGGTTATAACAATAGGTCTAAATTTGATATTAATTATGTGTAGGCGACACAAAAGGTAGGGAGAGTGAGAGGAAAAGAGAATGTATCAGGTTTATATTGATGTATCCACTGAGGTTTGGGGAGCCGGGTAGTTTTTTTCATTAGCCTACAGACACTTAGAACCGACTACAACTCAGTCATCTAAAATAATTTTTCCATTTACTAGGCTATGAGTCACACATATTGTTTGGGGTTTGGCTGATTGTGGCCTCCAGTCCGTCAAGCTGAATTTAATTGAACTGGAGCTCGAACCCGAGACCTGTTACCTTGAAGCTAAGTGCTTCAGCCGGTAAACCACATCTCGTCACTATTACATCATAGGCCATGACTGACTGATAACAACTGCATGCAAATACCAGTCGAATGCTCGCCAACTACTCAGATGACCCGAATTCGATTCCCGGCTGACGCACTACTAAACCTCGCCTAGTTTACCGTACGGCAGTAAAGTAAAATGCCACTGCCACCATAGAATGAGTCGTATTTTCCACTCACCTGCAACTCAAGGAATGAAGAAAAAGTACCATTTTAGATTCTAATTAGGGCGGAGTGTCATCTACGTGTATATCCTTTATATCTGAGGTCGTGGCAATGTAAATCTCAAAGAATCTACAACTGTACCATAACTAGTATTGACTTTTATTTTGAGTCATATGTGATACCATTCCAAGCTCTTAACTTGAACGATTTCCTTCATTTCATCCAAGGAGTCGTGATGCTGGTCCACTGAGGGAGAGGGCTGTCGAGTGGTTGCGCCACAGGATGATCCTGCATGCCGGTCTCGTCTCGCAAGAGGCAGGGATGGGTGTGTTTGGTTCTTCTGAAAACCAATACCCAGTCAATGGGTGTATCACTGCGTTGCGTCGGTGGCACAGCGGTTAGGACGCTCGCCGACCATGCATATGGTCCGGGGCTCGATTCCCGGCCGACGCACTCCTTTACCTCGCTAAGCCAGAAATAAAGCTGGTAAAGAGGGAAGGTTGGGCATGAGGCTAGCAACCCCATCCCGTAAAAATAAACACCATTGCTACTAAAACTTCAAGCCTCTAGCTTTCTCGTCGAATTTCCGGACATCACCCTGCGTGGTTAAGCCAAGGACAAACAAAATCTATTCGCAGCGCTATTCTGTCTCATCTTGTGGATAAAGAACACAAGACTGACGTTACCCATGCTTTCAGGGTAATTTACCGCATACTTACGAACCTCAGTTTTGCCTTAAGAGTTCGACTACTAAACATTGCTGAGGCTGTGGTGAGCCATATTAATAAGCCTAATTTATGCATCCATAAGAAGTTAGTTCAGACATTATCATTACCTTGGCCATCTAGGTTTGAATGATCATGAATTTTTGTGGAATTTCCCTAATTTTAGTTGATATTCTATTCGCTATTATATCTTTATCATTAGTATAATTTAAGCATCTTTAATGAACTGTAATTCCATTGTGATCTTACTTCACAAATCGATATTATTTAAAAAACACCAATATTGTTACTGACTACTAATCTAGAATATTCTATGTATATAAACATATATATATATATGATTGTGGAGCGGGAAGAGGAATTTATCGAAAAGAATATTCTTTGCTCGAATATTTTGTATTCAATAATTGTTTATTTTCTTAAATTTCCACTTTTTTTTTCCATTTCATAATTAGCTAAATCACCAAGTGTTCAACATGCTCATCGACCAGATCATCCATTAACTGAGGAAGAATTTCGTTGGTATATGAATGAAGATGAAATGGCTAGTGATAAATTAGCTGAAGGGATACGACGTTTTGCTAAAGATTCTACTATATTAGCAGATTTAATTAAATCACGTATTCAACAAAAGTAGTGTAATAAAAAGAAAGCTCTGTTGTTTATATTGATAATTTTGAATTTTGCGCGCCTTTTCTTTTAATTTGTTAAACAATGAACATTGATTGTTGTGACAGGGTAGACGCTCTCTGATTTTAATGTATACTGTTTCTACTACTACTACCTCTACTACTACTAATTGTACTACTGTAATTGTTATTCTTACCGTCAATGTCGGCATTATACAGATAATCAAATCAATCAATCGATCAATGCGCCTTTCACCTTTTCTGTTTGCTAATTTCACAACGAAAACTTTTATTTGGCCTTTTTTGTTGTTTCTAATTGTCAGTTATGCGCATATGTGAAAGTTTATTTATTTATATATAAAATACATTCTCAGTTATCTATGTGATTCTTTTGTGAAGTTGCGTAACTCAGTTAACCGGTAGAAATCTGTGTGCAAAAGACGTATTAGGAAGGAAGAATGGCAGAGTTAAAACTTTGGTCAGCCTACAGGTTGGAACGGAACAATGATCTTGGAAAGAGTTGTAGAACTGAAAGTTAGATTTGGTCCCCAAACTGAAGTGTAACTCTAATCCATACACACACACACACACACAACGTAATTCCAATCTACCCCTAATTAGCTCTAGTATATCCCTAATTAATTAAAACCAAGACAAACTGAAAGACGCTCTGGATTAAAAAAAACTCCTCCCGGAACCAGTTGAATTCACGAAAAGCCAGCCATGTGCGAATCAAATCTCAATGTTATATAATAATAATAACAGCTTTATTCCAAACAGTATTTTTGCTACAGGTATGGAATTTTCAGCGTGATAAGGAAGCTGTGATCACTAGAATTGAAATCTCCAGTAACTATAGACAAGGAGGTGGCAGCAAGGGAGGTAAATTCATCCGCAAATAAAGACGATTCTGTGGAATTGCATCCAGGCGCAATATAAATGTTCGAGATGTATATGTAGTTATATTTTGACAAATGTTTAGGTGAGGCAGTCAATATTGTCACTAGTGAATTTGAAAAATACTTTATTAGATGTACACCATTGTGAACTGATGAAGATGGCGACACCGCCACCACGTTTCTTCCTAGAGCTACATCGATCTTGTCTGAATAATTGGAAATCATGCAGATACACTAGATTGTCATCATATAGATCATGTAGCCATTTTTCTTGAAGTGATATGATCCCAGTATTACGATATATAATGGAAGACACGAGTGATTGAAGACAGTTAATTTTAGCTGGTGGGGAGCGACAATTAGCACTCATGATTGCAGGAACAGTCATAAGTTGAATAGGGGTATTTTTTAAGGCTCTTTGTCAGCCGACATGATGCTTTCTTTGTCTTTTTTATGATAATTCCGATCAGTAGGTTTTAAGGATATTAAATACTCACGAGAATAAATAATCCGATTAGAGGTCATATTTGAATAAGATTTAACTATTTAAGATGAGTTGGAAATGAGCAATTAGATGCAATATGATTTATAAGGTATTTGGTAGCCCAAGATTTAAGCAGGCCGCCAACGTCGGTGATCATCATCGAATGAAGCATAGAATGGCAGTCTACCTCAAATTCATCGACAGAGTTGACCATGAAGTGGGGCATATAAGAAAAGCTGTTAAACTTGATAATTACCCTGATGAATTTAATCAGGAAGTATGTTAATAAATGTAAAAATAAAATTAATAATGTTAGTAATAATAATAATATTAATGAAGACATGCATGTCAAACATGCACAGGATAATGACAACACCAAAAATAGGGAATATAAATCACCACTAGCACTTCCATACAAAGAAGAGACCTCGGAAAACTTATGGAGAATTCTTAACAATACAGGCAGGAATAAAGTGACATTCAGACCCACAGACTAAATTAAAAACAAACTTTTTCGGTCAAAGGATCCTGTGGAGCCAATAAAACAAAACAATTTAGTTCATGTAATACCCTACTGGAATGATTGTCAGGTCAAATACATAGATCAAACTAGTAGTGTGGTGAGAGCTGGCTGCTAGCCAAAGTTGGAAGACAGTAATTGACGTCAATGTTTATGTCCCCAATATTGGTGGCGAGAAAATGTGAACAAAGGCTTCGCGTAGGCGAATACAGTTAGCATATGGATGATCTGACACAGCCACAAAGAGATACAAGGTTAACTTTCTGTGAGAAACAACCAATCAAAAGACTGTATTTTCTACTAACAATAATCTACAATAATGTACATTAAAATCTATAAATATGTGTTGATTTTCCTTAATAAACGATCTGTTGCCTGGCCCTTGTCTTCTGTTGTTACAGTAGTAGAACAGGGACAGTCAGACTGCTGGAGCATAAAAATCCAGATTAGTTGACCTGAATGAGATAAGATATCTGCAGAATAGTTCAGCTATCCCAGTACACGCAGTTATACACAACCACACAATAAGATGACAGTTTTAAAACCTAATGTAACAGGATGGAGAGAGAGAGGGTTGATAAGTGATTTTCTCCCTCCCCCTTATAACTATCTTTTGACTTTGCTATTTCCTACAAATCTAGCTAATTCTATTACGTTGTTTGTATTTTACCTGATTCTTCTGTGTCTTCCTATTCTTTTTAGTCATCATGGCTATTTTACAAATTTCTTGATTACGTAATAACTTCTTGTATATAACGCCTAAGAATCTTGAATTCAATAATTAGTTAATTTTCACCCCTCCTTCAGAATTTAGTTATCTTGTTACTGATATCTATCAGTTTATTGATGTTTTGATGACTTTTAACCTCTTAATTTCAACTCCCCCTCCCTATACCTAAAAAACGGATGGTCTAAAATAACCACTCGAATGGTGGAAACTTTGATGTGAAAAACTAAATATATATGACTGTATTATTATTATTTTGTTCCCTTGGGTTCCTAGTGGAACATAGGGCTTCAACTACACGTCTCAACTTGTTTCCGTCTTCTGCTGTACTTTTTACCTGAATCCCTGTTAGTCCATACTGTTTTAACTCCTCTTCACACGATCTCCTCCATGTCACCCTTCGACGTCCCACTCACCGCTTCCCTTTCGAGTCCCACTCGAGCACTGGCATGACGCGCGATGTCACCTAACGGCCTCCTCAGAGAGTGTCCAATCCATCTCCACTTCCTCCTGCATATTTGTTGAGCGATTGGTTCTTGTTTTGTTTGTTCTCATAGTTTCTTGTTGGTGATTCTTTCCGGCCATCTGCTCTTTAGTATAGAACGAAGACAGTTGTTGATAAAGGTCTGCAACAGGCTGTTGGAAATATTCTTTGTGACCCGCCAAGTTTCTGATCCGTATAGAAGAACTGACTAACTTGACGTTTGTATTGAAAATCCAAATTTTGTTGTTGATGTTGAGTGGCAGCGGAAGATTTCCAGATTGGTTGGTGTCAGGTTGATGAATGTGTTTCTCGCCTTCCCGATTCTCGATTTGACATCCTCGTCCGTTTCTCCCTTAGATAAGGGAATGAAGTAACCTCTTTCAAATCCCTTCCGTTGATGGTGATTGGCGCTGGATGTTGCTGCTGTTGTTGTTGTGTTGGTTGGTTATTTTCATAACCTGTATGAATCGATATTATGTTTTGCCAACCCAGTAAGAAGTAAAGCTACTGATGAACATTCTTCTAGTGTGTTCTAGTGGGAAGTCGTGACCAGTTGGGTACGGTAGGTTGAGTGTAAGGATAAACACTGACCAGGGATGACATTCGCTAGTGGTGGCACCACATCGTGAATTGACAGAAGTTGGAATTCACAGACCATTGGATCAGGTCTCAGTGACTTAACGGTCCACAGGCTCGCCTTGTAACCTCAGTGCATGCGTACCGATGAAGAGTCCCAAGATAGGGCGAAACAGTCATCCAGTATTCCAGTGGTCGTCTAATCGATGTCAATTCGTAACGAAATCTTGAAACCAACCAATCAAATCTCTCTAAACCAACAACTTGAACATTTTTATATTCTATTTACTTGGTTGACCTTTGGTTAAATTGTCAGTTTTGTTTTGTTCAGTCTCATTTTGAGTGATATTCACGTTTGACCTAATTAGTAGTTGACTTTGGACAGTTAGCATATGACAATCTTGTAATGTGTATTTGTGCGTAACACATTTCAAACAATCTGATCACACACGTACTTGTCATAAGAATATATATATATGAAAATAATAAAGCGTTAAGGGATGAAAGAATAGACACAAGTTCAGTGAAGAACACACATACTGAAGGTCAAAATAACAATGGAAATCAATAAACCAAAGAAGGGAGATAATAATAGTGAACCTACCCAAAGAAAGGTTTAATGTGATGACAAATTGTTCTTGAAGATATAAAGGTGGTTTAAACTCCTTATTCTCTGGGGCTTCCACAAACTTTAAGATACGCCTTTCAACACATTAGATAGATTTTTAATACGTATAAACATCTATTTTACGGCCTGTAACTATTTTTGTGTTATGTCACGCAATGGAATAGCCACGCTATCTTCTTAAGCCCTTAGTTATAGAGATCGATGAGTCACTTCCATGTACGTGTGACTTACGCATACATTTAAATATAGATAGATATAGTGCGTGGGTGGACGTGACGTTGTTATTCGCATGTTCTAAGAGCTTAGATGGGTGTTCAGGCTTCACATTCTTTACTATTCGGATTTGAGCTGCAAAATATATCATGGAAATTTTGCTATTTTGAAACAAATATGATTAATCTTATTTACAAGGTTTCAGGGAAAACATTCCTCTTGAGACGATTACAATAGACCATAGCAAGTACAAATCGATTAAAACTATGAATGAACTAAAGTCGAAACAAAGTTTTATAAATAGGAAACATTTATGAAAACATTGACCACTTCTGGAATAACCTAACCCTTACTCTTACGATTCGTTAACTCTTGCATTCTGCCTATTATTCTCTATTGTTCCCCCTTAGTTTTTCCAAGGTTACTGAAGAAGGACTATATCTTATTACGTAGGGTGTTAAAGGTTGTCAGCAGGGTAAGCAATGTGCCACTTAGCCAGCTTGTTAATATTCTGGTCGACCGGCACTTGAACTTATGTGAAAAATGGGCTAAATCCATCCTGGCTAACTCACACCACCCTCTTCATTCACAACTCTCCCCTTGTATCTCATCAGGCAAAACCAGAAGCCTATGCAGAAAACTATATGCTCACGCTAGCAAGTACAAAAACTCAACCATACCCTACTTGGCTCGTGTTCTGTGTGATAAAGAAAGCATTAGGCGTGACACCTATAATTCATTAAATAATCAGTAGAACAACTGGATCTCGTCTTTCCAACTCATATCATTTATAGGTACAACGTTTTCTTTCTTTCTTTTCCTTTTCTCTCTCTTTTTCTGTTATGTGCTGCTTTGTTTCTCTCTTCCTTACAAACTCTACTTAAAACATTCTTCTTCGTTGTTTCACACTCTGTATATCTCGACCTTTCTGTTACCGCTTACACCAGTAAATATACTAGTATCTACTTTCCTAACACCTTCAAACATTCTGTTCACTTTTGGCTTTGCTACCGATATGCTAATATGTTGTTGTCAAAATTAACTGAGACTACCCATAATCTATGTAGAATTTTATTTATTGTTAATGTACAAAGTGGATGCAATACTGTAGTGAAATGCTGAGAATTCCATTCTGTATTACAAGTACTGTTTTGGAATAAAGCAAATTATTATTGGTATTTATTTGGAAAGTTGCATAAGCTAGCACCAGCGGGTTGATCGCTGACGAAATCTCAGTACATATGCAGAAGGCGCGTTTGGCATATACCCGCTAAAATACTCCATCTCTGGTTTAGCAGCAGACGTGAAATCCGGCTGGCTCGCTGGCGATTAAAGAGCGTGTTTACTGAAAAGCAGCAGTTCGCTCTGTCCTTCTTTATGGCTGTGGGTGAGACATAGGCATTGAAAGTGGAAGCCATGAAAACACCGGCTAGCTGTCTTTCATCATAGATGTCTGCGTTCTATCTCCCGTATCAAGTGGTATAATGAGGTGAGGATTCGGTCAAGTGCTAGGTAAGGGGGGGAAATTAGACGAGAAGGTTGTGAAGTTACACCGATTGTGATGGTTAGGAGATGTGGTACACATGCATGCCTAGCCATCGATAGCCTTCCTCGACGGTGAATGATAACTGAGTGACATAAGATGGATCAGGCTGGAAAAGAGCTAACATGTAGTGGTCAAACCAAAACATGGTTTGATCAGTCAATGAAATCCACAACAGTTACTTTAAGCCAACATACCAGCCACGTGAGGAGGTGTAGACTTCCTGACTGGCTGGTTGGGATCCTCGTGATGATAAGAACCAATGACGGCGGCTGGAGACAATTGGTAATATGGCTTAAATCATCGTTCTCAATGATTGGCGCAGATGCATTCACCCTTTGTGATTTATAATACCCAATAAAACTCTATTATTGTTCAACATTACTATTCGTTTTGCCTCACACTTCTGTTTATTACCTCTCTTTAATCTCTTCTCTTGTTTTATTCGCTATATGGAGCTTGGTAACTTGAACTTATTGGAAGAGAATACCTCAGTTTGAGCAAAGAATATTCATATTTTCGACAACTTATACATTTAATAGTAGAGAATAATCATTATTGACTACATTAATGTTTTTCAACAAAACTGAATAATTTAGATCGAAATTTCAAGTGGTGTAGGCGAGTAGACTGTTAATAGTAGATTATACTTCAAAAACGTACGTGTATGCTATATTATGCATAAATATTTAGTAATAAATCTATCCCGTCTGATATTAAAGTATATGAATATGAATAACAATCAGTGTGCAGTAATATATAGAGTATTCCGTTGAAGTGATCTACCGAAATTTGATGAATTCACCGTATTTTTCTATCATACTACCTGAAACTATTCAGGTTATAAACCTGTAATGACCTTCTCAGGTTTCGAGTTGAATAAAAGGCTTCAATGACATATCTTTGTTAGACAATCACTTTCAACCGTCTAATTTCTTCTACCATACGATCTTCTAAACGTCACTCTCAGATGTCCTACTACTTTTCGTTTCCTGTTCGGGTTACACCCGATAGCCTGTCTCATGATGTCATGAAATGCTCTGTTCATTCCGTGACAGGTATTCTTCAACACATTTAGTTAGCTGAAAATTAGTTATCGGATGATTCGCCACCTGAATCAGTTCTGTCTTGCTTTTCACTACTCGCCGATAACGACCACACTCTTTTTGATATGGATCAAAACAAGGCAGCTATTGATGAAAGTCTTAATTGGGGACTTTTGAAGATGGTTAATGTGATGCCCATGTGAAGACTCTGAACCATACACAAAAGCACTGACTAACTTGACTAACTTATCGATTTCAATGTAATGAAGGTTTGTCTTACCTATTAGATCCTGACTGGCTTTGACATTCTCATCCTTGCAATATTGCCTAGATAAGTGGAAGAAGTGACTTCCTTGAACTTTCTGCTGTTGAGAGTTATCGGTACTTGTTGTTGGTGGTGGATAGGTATCTTTATCGCCTCTGTCTCCACTCATAGTCCTGACTTGATTGTTTCTATTCCCGTCCTGTTGGTTTTCGCCTGTGGGTCTTCACATTTGTGAGACATAGGACATAAGTCATCTGAGAAGTTCAAATCTTCTAGAGCTGTTTTGTTGGCTTCACACATGCTTGTTAGGTGGTTAGTAAAAAAGATAGTATGCACTAAACAGATGATGGTAAGACAACAGTGAATGCTTTATCATAAAATGATCAATATGTGAAAATGAATGAAGTGAAGATAAATAATGAGAAAAGAAATGAAATCACCAATAATAAATCAAAATAGTTCTTTAGTCCGTTTGTCTCGAAAATGCGATACTTTTCTGAAAATTCTAGAATGAGGGGCATAAATTACAAACCATTATGACTAAAAGTGTTTAAATGAAAGAGATAAGGAGTGGCAAAGTGGATGGGAAAACTTGTGAAAGAGAGACAGAGAGAAACAATAATTTTTCAGCAGTGTCTGAAATTATCCTATCTGATTATAAGGCTTTGTCTTGGTTGATTATGTTATTACTACAGCTTTATGCATTGGTAGACTATATAAGAGATTTCTGTTTCATAACGTCTTAAGAACATGCTATATAATCCTGAAAGCTATGTTAGCAGCATTTTTCCAATGCAAAAGGTGAGAGAATTGAATTTTTCAAGCATTACACGTTACCCTTTCTGTACTACTTGCAGGAATGCAGGTACATCCAGCCACCAACGAGTCCCAAATAGGACGAAATGCGCATCCTGGATTCCACTGCTAGCCACCATCCACCAATTAAATTTGTGTACCACGTTAAGTTATTTGATGATAGATAGTTGGAGGCGATTGGCAGGAAGTCTTGGACCTAGGTTTTGTGCTAGTTGGCACTCACCAGTCAGCAAGGCGTATCTGTGACCACCTCGATGATTCTCATGTCCCTTCCGAGATTCGAACTTGCGTCACCCAGTGCCACCGGCAGTCAGTCAGAGACGTTACCACTGAGCCATTCGGGCTTGTGATTGACCCCCTGTATTGGCTACTTTTATTGGACACTAGTAACTAGTGTGATGTGTCTAGTTCTTCTGATTGGCGTAGACTGAATTCTATGAACAATTCAAAGTACACCGTGATGGCAAGCTACCTAGAATGGTAGCCGCATTGCAAACCTGACTGACAGAATTCAGTCTGCACCAAAAAGAAAGGACTAGACATATCACACAAGTTACTGACTAGTGTCCAATGAAAGTATCCCCTACAGTCCTACAGTAGGTCAATCACGAGCCCGAATAGCTCAGTGATAACGTCTCTGACTGACTGCAGGTGGCACTGGGTGACGCGGGTTTGAATCTCAGAAGGGACATGAGTTCCTCCAAGTTGGTTGCAGATACGCCTTGCCTTAGTGGTGGTGAGTGCCAACTAGCACGAAACCTAGGTGGTGTCAAAGGCTTTCTGCCGATTGCCTCCAAGTATCAAATATCATTAAACCAATGTGCACCATAATGGCGAACTACCTAGAATGGTGGCCACATTGCAAACCTGACTGATAGAATTTAGTCTGCACCAAACAAAGAACTAGACACGCCAAACTAGTTAGTGGTGTCCAATCAAAAAGAGGAAGAATAATTTTTCAGCAGGATCCGAAAGTATTCCTTCTGATTAAAAGGCTTTGTCTTGGTTGATCTTATTAATACAGTTTCATGTATAGGTAGACTATAAAAGAGATTTCTGCATCGTAACGTCTTAAGAATGTGTTATATAATCCTAAAGGCTAAGTTAGCAGTATTTATGCAATGCGAAAGGTGACAAAAATTGACTTTTTCAGTCATTTCAATCCACCCTTTCTTTACTATGTCAAGTTATTATTATTCTCTTGGGTTCCTAATGGGATAAACGGCTTCAACAACACATGTCCGATTTGTTCTATTTTCTTCTGTCCTCTTCAGCTGGGTCCACAATTTCCCACAATCTCTCATCTGCTCCATGTCACCCTCAATGGGACGACTCACTCATCGCTTCCACTCGAGCGATGGACTGCATTATGCGCGATGTAATTCGACGGCCACCTGAGCGTATGCCCGATTCATCTCCATTTTCTTCTACATATTTGTTCAGCAATCGGCTCTCGCCTGTTGGTTTGTTCATCGCTAGAGTCTCTGGATGCTAATTCTTTCTGACCAGCCATTTGATCTTTAGTATGAAGCCATCGAAGGCCACTAGCCCCACGCCCAAGAATTCCTCTTTACCCGCGCTTAGGACCAGCTACAAAACTGGTGAGCCAGTGAAGTAGACGAGATTCCTTTTCTGTATTAGGCTAGCGAATATTCACGAATCTGTACAACGGAGATTAGGTGCATACTAAATGATAGAACGTGATAAAGTAACACATGACGCAACGAGAAGTAACACAGAATGTGGAAGACAAAGTTTTCTTATGATAAATAAGGCCTGCAGTAACGATAGAGAATGATTAAACATTGGTTATATACGCAAAAAGGTATTCGAATACATGTAATGCATTACCAAGGCTTCTGATTTGTTAACATTTTTACGAATGATATAAATGATTTTAGAGCGTTCCCTCTCCATAGTTTCGTAAGTATATCTCATTTATTATTCATGGGAAGAGAGATGTTCACATTGGTTATGTTGCTTCATCTTGTTGGTGAAGTTTTCATTTAAATGTCAATGAATTTGTTGTTGTTGTTTTTATCCATCCTGGAGAGACTGAAACACGCTTTGGATATAAAATTTTGCCCGGAATAAGTAGAATTCAGAAAAAGCGAATGATATGTGGACTAATTTGCAGCGCTACGCAGAATCATCAAACAGAGTATAGAATGGCAGCTAAACCTCTACCTCAATTTCATCGACTTTCGACAACGTTGACAGAGAAGTAGTGCAGTGTCCAAATCTCTATCAATCTCATTCAACAGTTGGCTGTATGACAATGCCATATGTCAGGTGATCTACAATAGAAAACTCAGCATGGCGTCCGAAGTCAATACAGGAGTAAGACAAGGCTGGCTGCCTATTATTACCGATGATATTCTTAATTGTAGTGGACTGGATTATGCGTCAGACTGTGCATGGGGAGTGAGAAGACAGGAATACGCTGGAGCACCGATAAAAAGACTGCAGAAGATCTGGACTTCACGGACGACTTACGTTTAATGTCATATAAACTTGAGAACATACAGGTAGGGCTTCAAGTGCTTTTGGAAGTGGTTGGGGTCCTGGGGATGGTCAAAACCAATGGCTGGAGACGATCGGTGATGTGGCCCAAAATCGTTCTCAGCGGCTGGTGTAGATTCATACACTCTTTGTGACTTATAATACCCAATAAAACTACATTCTTCTTCGATATTAATATATATTTTTGGCCTCATATCTCTGTTTACTGTCTCTATTTTGCATTTCTTTTTACTTTCTTCTCTTGCTTTGTGTGCTAAGAGAAATGTGACGACTCGAACTGCTGCACATCGGTGCAAAGGTCTAAGTAAAAATCGGTCAATCAATCAGACATACAGGCAGAAACCAAAAAGTTGGTAGAAGAGGCATGCAGCGAAGATAGGACTTCAAGTGAAAATAAAGAAAGAAGGTAGATATGATGAAGAAACCCAACAACCACCACGAATCATTATCAGTGGAATAAATTTGAAGGAGTTCATTACTTTCACTTTTCTACGGTAGTATCGTTTCAGCCACAGCCAACACGGTTCGGGAAGTCAAGACAGGCCTTCATTACACTGAAATCAATATGGAAATCTCCTGCAATTCGCAATAAAAAACGATTCGAATATTCAACGTGAAGCTCACAAACGTATCCAACTCGGCAAGCCAGAGGAGAAAAGTAGCAGCTTCATCCTCGAACACCTTGGCATCTCTGGACATCGAGCATCCCCGTATGAGTGCTTCACAGAGTCCCTCAATATCGTGCAAAGGGAGTTTCGCATACGCCATGTGTGCATAGCTGAATAATTAGCTATTCGAGATCTGAAACTGGACCTCTGCCTTCATAAGTTCTACATACATTCTCCCGCCCTTCCGTGGCCAGAGTAAAGTTCTTACTATAATTTTGCTTCTTTTCTATTATGTAAGTTTACTATTATTATTGTTGTTATTATCATTATTATTCCTATTATCCATATTTTATTATCCCTCTATTACTGTTTATTAATAACACCGCGTTTTCATACTGATTTTACATTAAATCACTTTATCACCTTTCCACTAGTTCCTGTCCATCCTACACAATCTTATTGATTAGTCATTATCTCACACTTATTACATCATGCCAACTTCTACCGCCTTTTCTAATTTCCAATTCTTCATCCCTTCTAGGTTACACCTCACATTACGTAATACGTTTTTGAAGGACAAATTTTACCAGTATCTTTATTAAATATAATTACGATTGTACAGGTTATGAAAATGAATCGTCAAAGCGGAAACATTTTCTTCGCTGTTTACGTCTTTTTCTAATGTCAAATTAGTCAAGTCTTTTGGGCGTCACGTTGACCATTTCCAACAGTCTCCACTGAGGACTTTCATCAACAACAGCCCACTTTGTTCAGTTGATACTGGAAGATCAGACCGGATCCGACTGGAAAGGATTACCCTACAAGAAACCTCTGGCAACGAATCAACCAAGTACCTATTGTCCACCAAATATGCCGAAGGAAAAGGAGACTGACTAGACATACTCTGGGTGATACCATACAGCTAGACCGTAGAGTGGAACCTCAATGCGAAACGATGAGTTGGACATCCAACAGTCAGATGGAGATTATACGGCAAGACAGTCTTTCTGAGCTCAGTCTTTGTTGATATATATCAGCACCTAGTGAGGATGTTTCTACTATATCTAAGGAGAAGTTATTTTGGTTGACAGTGTCCTGCATTCTCGATAAATCGTAGTAGTATTCCCACTGGGACCTAAACTTTGTACCAATCGTCGTGAACATCAAAGGATCATCATCTATTGGGCGTCGAGAGCTACATCTAATGCAACGGATATCACTTTTTAGGTTGATTTCAATTTCCACTCGTTCGATTGATCTCAAGCTGGACTAAGAAGATACCTGATCTCTGTTGACACGTCGACAGCTTCTAGCACAGACGCTTCAAAGCAACTTAATGGTCACTAGCTGACGATTGTCAAACAGGACAAAAATGTACATTCTGGATTCGTCTGTTAGTCCGTCATTACCACTAAAAAAAGAACCACTTAAACACACACAGAGATGCAATTTATTTAGATACAAGGAAAAACAAATAAACACGAAAAGGATTTAAATTCTTCATAGAAATATTGATAGAACTGTGTACAGATTAGCAACCGTTACTATTATTGTTATTATTAATATTATTATCACTAATATTATATTAATATTATCGATTAGTATGACATAAAGAAACGTGAAATACAGAAGACAAAAGTAAATACAAAATAGGAGAAGAAGAAGAAGATGAAGCCTTTGTGTAAGTGAGCACACAAATGCAATGAATGGAAGAAATCAAAGCAAAATCAATCAATAAATCAATAAAATATATGCATGCACAAATATGAACAATATTTGTTGTTTCTGACTTTTACATCGTTAACATCTCTCGATAGTACATTTCGACTGAGCCAGTGAGAGGGAGAAGGCGAGAGAGAAAGAGAGAGTGAGAGAGTCAAGTACACCCATATATATACGTAGACAGTAATTACATAATCAAGTGGTATATCTTTAAGAATTACCAGTATAAGTAATCGAAATAATTCTACATGTTGACTACAACTCTCTCTCTCACATATATACATACACCCATACAACAGGCAGTAATGCATAACGAATTGCATTAATGAAGTTACAAGTGATGAATACTCTCCAACATTATGATAATTGTAGGCTGCACAGATCTAAAAAAGACGAATAAGAGATGATATAAATATTAGCATGGCATACTTTAGTAACCCAATTCATGTTTTAGAACAAAAAGAAAGATTTTAGAAAGAGTTAAGGTGTACTTACTAGCTTTCAAAAAACACTTGCTGCACTTCTTGACACTATCAATAGGAAGGCACTGCGGTAATGTTTTGACCGTGAAATGAGTACCAAGAAAGTATATTAATATTGCACTGATCAATGCACTTAAACTCAAAATTATACAGCGATGTAAGAAGCTTGCTTACACAGAGTTATCTCCTGA
Organism: Trichobilharzia szidati; assembly: GCA_944472155.2. Taxonomy (NCBI): domain Eukaryota; kingdom Metazoa; phylum Platyhelminthes; class Trematoda; order Strigeidida; family Schistosomatidae; genus Trichobilharzia; species Trichobilharzia szidati. Next base: position 48,728,410 of record OX235275.1, on the reverse strand, counting down.
AATATAACGATGACAATCAATGGTGTTGTCTTTAAGTAGTGAGGTTGTTAGCCCCATATATATCACAACCTTCTTACTCTTTTCCAAACTTACTACCGACCAGATAACTAAGCGAGGTTTGGGAGTGCGTCAACCAGATACCCCGCATGGCTGACAATCACCCTATCATTGGGCTTTCGACAACACTAAAGTGTTATCTAACTAGCTGGCCACTACTGGTTGACAAGATCAACTTCGCAACAATCTAGAATTATACTCACAACTGAGCTACGAGATCAAGACGGGTATAATAATAATAATAATAATACTCTGAACAATAAAATATTGGTTCAATTCAAATTAGAGTTTCCCGTCAATTGATTGGACCGAAGTGTTCGGCCTCTGGTTGACATGTCGACTCCTTGTGCCAATGTTTCGACGACCACTTGGGTCACGGTAGCCACCTCTTTTCTGTGCAACGGTTCTCATCGGTTCAGTTTAATACAATTTAGATTTTCCCGTCGATTGATTGGAACGCAGAGCTCGATCTCAGATTGAAAACGTTGTCTCCCTGTACAGATGCTTCGTCGCCCAAGTGGTATGGTTGATAACGCCTCGGCGTTTGAAACTACAGGCAATGGGTTCGAGCCTCGATAGGAACACTGTTACTCTCTGGGAAATACAGGTACATCCATACGAAGAGTCCCACATAGGACGAAATCCGTGTCCTGGATCCCACAGCTAGTCATCATCCACCAATTGAATACAATATTGGATTTGTAGTGTGTAGATACATATATAAGTAAGAAAATACATTGCGCATTATGAAACAAACAGTTCCCCCACTTACTTTTATGTGAGAATAATAAATGCTTTTTAAGATAACCATAAAATGCGTATATTCTTCCACATTTATGACAACGATAACGTTTACCTAAAACAAAATATGAAGAAGGTAAATAGGAGATGATCAAGTGTTTATGTATTATTACAATTACTATTCGTTCCTCGCCTTCTGAGTGGAACATAAGGTTTCAGTGGCACATCTCCATTCTACTCCACTCCATTCATGGGCTGTTGGACCGGGTCTCAGTGGCTCGGCTTGTAACCAGAAGGTCTTGGGCTCACACTCAGGTGGGTGGGTACTGATGAAGAGTCCCAAACTAGGACGAGGTTTTCCAGTGGTTCTCTAACCGATTTGAACTCATGATGAAATCCTGTAACAAACCATTTCACTCCGTTCTCTGCCATCACTTTCAACTGGCTTCATGACTGACGAAACGTCTTCAGTTCTCCATCATATGATGTCTTCCATGTCACTTTTGAAGCGACACCCAAGTCACCGCTTTCCATCCGGGATTCCTTTGAGGGCTTGAATAGCGTATGAGGTAACTTGAACATCTTCTCTCAGTGTATGTCCAATGTATCCACTTGACATCTCCTTCTGCATATTTGTTAGGTTCTTTCATTGCTCGGCAGAGTTCCTTATCCCTTATTGTTTTCGTCTGGTCATCTGATCTTTACAGTATGGAGCAAAGTGGGCAGTTGTTCAGGCTGGGTGAGTGAAAGAGACAATTTTCTCTGAATTTCTTCTGTTTATAGTGATTGGTGTTGGCAATCCGGTTTCTTAATCACCACCTCTGCCTCCTCTATGTTCATTATATAAACTTTAAGTTACTTGGAGAACATGTAGAAATAAATTAAAACTTAATATACTCCTTGACTATATTACTGGTGATTACCTCCGGCTGCCACGTATAAAGGTTAGAGTTCGATTTCAAATCTAGGAGACGGTTTATGAGTCGGTGGTTCGATAGTAGAATGTCCGCCAAATACCTGGGAGGTTGATATAACTATCAAATACAACCTAGCAGTTTACAAGTCTCTTGCGTTAACGAACTTCCTAGCTATTTAGATTTGCGAGCTTACTGTTTTAAGTACTATTCTCAACGACAACCTTTACATCACGATATAACTGACGTACGACGCACGAGAGAACTTGATAGCTATTCTATACATAAGCTTAAATTGCCTTAGTTTAAATGGTCCCCAATTGATAAGCTAAAACAGTTAAACACCAAAAGGGCTCAGAGGTCATACAGACATCATTGTACTGTAAAAATATATATTTTGGAAAAATTAGGCATATATATAACGGAGGTCTGGGTTCAACTCGCAGCTGACGCATTCCTAATCCTCGCTCGGAAGAGAAGGGAGATTAGGAGTACCGCTGCATCAATATTTCCACGTCTTTACTATGAAAAAATCCCATTTAGACATTTAGAAAACAGAAAGATTGAGCGAAGAAATATTTACGTTTCAATTAGATCCTCATCTCTATCTGGCTCTACTCTAATATACACGTATAGCATTTTTATTACAATACACAACAGTTTACCAATCAAGTGGCACTGATATGTTTGTTAACAATAATTAGTCAGTGTCAAAATGTCAATGGGTTGATAATTAACGAAGAAAATCAATACACATTTAAAAGGTAGAAGTGGTTAGAATAAATTAATTTTACAAGGATAACACGTAATTAAAGATGAAGTGGTCAAAAAAATAAAATAAAATAATTTGGACAATTATAATTTTTAAATGTTTAGGGGAAGGGGGCGAAGTAGTCTGGTTTATACATTCATGTAACGACGGCCAAGTTAAGGAAAGTGGCTGTACAAATTTCTTCTGAACACACAGGATAAACTACCTAAATTCGCCTTTTCTATGTGTATCTACCAGTTTGACCGCAGCTGAGGAGCCAGCTACATTGGGCGTACAATTAGGCAGGTTCATCGTCGTATTTCCGAACATCATCCAACATGGTTAAGCAAGGGACAAACAAGATCTATTCGTAGCTCTATTTTAGCACACCTTGTAGATAGTGAGCATAAGGTTGACGTTAATACAGCATTTAAAATTATTTATCGCATTCCTACTAATCTTAATTTTGCTTTACGAGTTCGTCTTCTACATACCTACAGCTGAAGCGATAGGAATCCACCTGAAGAAGCCGAACCTGTGTGTTCAGAAGAAATTTGTACAGCCACTTTCCTTACCTTGGCCATCGTTACATGAATGTATAAACCGGACTACTTCGCCCCCCTCCCCCTAAACCTTTAAAAATTATAATTGTCCAAATTATTTTATTTTTATTTATTTTGACCACTTCATCTTTAATTACGTGTTATCCTTGTAAAATTAATTTATTCTAACCATTTCTACCTTTTAAATGTGTATTGATTTTCTTCGTTAATTATCAACCCATTGACATTTTGACACTGACTAATTATTGTTAACAAACATATCAGTGCCACTTGATTGGTAAACTGTTGTGTATTGTAATAAAAATGCTATACGTGTATATTAGAGTAGAGCCAGAGATGAGGATCTAATTGAAAAGTAAATATTTCTTCGCCCAAACTTTCTTTTTTCTTTACTATGAGCTCAATTTTTTTTAAAACAACACCATTTTCTAGTGAAACCTCAAAGATTGCAGCCTTATATGTTCCAATAGCAACGCATGGAAAGAAAAGAACTTCAGATATCACAAAGCCAAAAGGTACACTTTCACAAGTACTATTACTCACCATGAAATAGTTTGCTATGCAATTTGAGCTGATAATTTCGTTTAAAACACATTTGACACTGATTACATTTGAATTTCTCTGCAATAAGAGGAAAAATTAAAACAAAAACAGAAAGAAAGATTAACACTATGCTTGTGTAAGTACATTTTGTCGTTTAAACAAGGAAAATTGAATCAATAAATGGGGTTACCATGATATATAGAAGAAATTGCTATCAATGAAATAATCTAATATCACCAGTATGCCAATGATGCGTTTTTTAAAATCACTCAACATCCTGACTTAGAAGAAACGATTATTATTATTGTTCCCTTGGGTTCCTAGTGGAACATAGGGCTCCAACTGCACGCCTCCACTTGCTTCTGTCTTCTGCTGTACTTTTCACCTGCATCCATGTTAGTCCATACTGTTTCAACTTTTCTTCACACGATCTCCTCCATGTCACCCTCGGACGTCCCACTCGCCGCTTACCTTTCGGGTTCCACTCGAGCAATGGCCTGACTGACGCGCGATGTCACCCAGCGGCCTCCTCAGCGAGTGGTGTCCAATCCATCTCCACTTTCTCCTGCATATTTGTTGAGCGATTCGTTCTTGTTTTGTTTGTTCCCATAGTTTCTTGTTGGTGATTCTTTCCGGCGGCCATCTGATCTTCAGTATAGAACGAAGACAGTTGTTGATAAAGGTCTGCAACAGGCTGTTAGAAATATTCTTGGTGACCCGCCAAGTTTCTGATCCGTATAGCAAAACTGACTTGACGTTTGTATTGAAAATCCGAATTTTGTTGTTGATGCTGAGGTGACGAAGATTTCCAGATTGGTTTCAGGTTGATGAATGTGTTTCTCGCCTCCATCTTGTCTATGTTCACCTGGAGTCCTGTCTTTGCTGCTTCTTCGACCAGTTTGTCGGTTTTCGCTTGTAAGTCTTCGATTTTGTGTGACATCAAACATAAATCATCCGCGAAATCCAGGTCTTTTAGGTTCTTCACGTCGGTCCAGGATATCCCTGTCTTCTCGTTTCCCACTGTCTGACGCATAATCCTGTCCACCACAATTAGGAATATCATTGGTGATAATAAGCACCCTTGTCTGACTCCTGTGTTTACTCCAAACGCCTCGCTGAGTTTTCCGTTGTGGATCACTTGACATGTGCCGTTGTCGTACAACTGTTGAATAAGGTTGATGAATATTTGGGGTACGCCGTAGTACTCGAGTACGGTCGAAAAGTCACTCTATAGAAAAGAGACTTGGACCTTCACTAGAACAACTTCTGTCCTATAAGCTGTAAGCGTGGATTAGTAAGGACACTGTACGAGAAATCCAGAAATCTGTGTTCGCCTAACCAGATGGAAGAAGAATTAGGTTTTGTTGAGAAATGCCTAAGGGAATATAGGTATCCAGAAGGGATTTATTCAAAAGAAAAACCGAGGAAAAGACCAGAACACCCAACTGTTGAAAAGAAGGAAGTGTTCGTTTGCCTCTTATTGAAAGGAGAAGCAATATCATAATAAAAGATTGGTAAGCGAATGAAAGGAGCAATTAAAAGATGCTTCCCTGCAGGTAAGCTCGTAACTCTATACCACAGCACATGCTCTATAAGCCAATCTAATCTGGATAACCATCCTGCTGATGTCACCTCCAACTCTGTTTATAAATTTACGTGCGTTTGCGGAAGCGAGGACATTAAAAGGACAGGAAAAAGGCCTTCCATCCGGTTTACTGAGCATATCTCAAGAAACTTGCATCTGAAAGGAAGCAGATATTCGGAAAGTGCACCTACCAGACACATTGTGGATATAGAGGTCATTTCATCGAGATTTTCAAATCCTTCAAAACATTGAACATACACAAAGGACAGCAATTTCACTATGATTTGCTGAAGCAATTGAAATCAAAAGTGTTTGAAACCAAACAGAAATTTGAGCATTACTTTCCGCGTGCTAGTTCACAGGGATTCACAGGGTTGATTCAAAGTAAGGTCACGAACTGAGCCTAAATACCTCAGTTTGTGATCTTACTAGAAGTAAATCAAATCCTCGTAAACATACTTAACACTCTAATACCGACTAGTGACTGGATAAAGGACCGAGAGCCTGGGGATTTGGTTGAAAATCGTTCTCAATGGTTGAAGGAAATGCATCCACTCCTTGTGATATACAATATCCAATAAAATTCTGTAGTTATTCCATATTACTATTCGTTTTGCCTCACATTTCCGTTTATATAATTTAATAATTCCCATTGTAGCATTAAGAACACAATATTCAGTGAAGAGACTCTTTTCAACCGAATTTATTATCAAGCTGTACAATCGTATATATATGGGTTTTTTATGAAGAAATTATATCCGGTGAGGGAATTAGGTCAAAGGTGTGAATACATGAAATAATAAAGGAAGTGTGTGCGAAGCTCTATTTTGGAACACCTGATCGACTTCTGTCACTCTGTCAACCCTGACCATGATTTTAAGATCATATATAGAATCCATGCTAACTTCCCGCGTTTTCTTCGTTACAGACTTCTAAAGACAGCTGAGGCCTTGGCAATTCATGACTTTAAGCCAGACCTTTGTGTACAAAAGAAGTATGTACAATCCCTACTTCTGCCTTGGCCGTAGAGGGATAGACATTTATTTATTTTGTTTATTTAGTTATTCTATGTACTTTTCCCTTATTACTACGATTATTATTATTATTATTACTATTCTCACTCTGAATCTTTTCCACTTGACCCACTTGACATTTTAAACCCAAAATTATTAATTTTTATATTTTTATTTTTACAATATTGATTTCTATCTTATCAAATTTCACACCATGTTATGTAACATGTTATACTCGTCTACTAATCTTATAATTATGCACCCATTTCTAAAATCTACACACCTTATGTATTATTCTATATAGGACATTGATTGTTTTGCCACTTGACATTAAACTATGATTATAATCACAAATATTTTAATTGCTAGTGTGGAAAATTCCTATATTATGAATTAAAAGTCAATCTGAACGAAGAATATTCTTTTCAATAATTTCTCTTCAGGTTCTTACAATTATAAAATATAATATTTGTTGTCCTTACAATAATGACAGCCAGTTATGCGGCAGATACATTTTTAACGTAAAATAACAGATTAGTTATGGGATACCAAAATAAATAGTAGCATTTGTGTGACAAACGTGCTAGGCTGAAATCAATTACAAAATATTGTAAAACGGGAGACAATGGTGGTGATTAATCATAATAGATTTGTAGAGTGTGGGGTAGGAAAATTGACAAGTCAGTTCAAGGTTATAAAAGGTGTCAGGGGTGAGTGGCTAGTACAAAGTGGTCTGTGTTAAACAGGAGATGGTAAGACTGCAATGGGAGGTTCATAATGAGATAACGAATATGTGAAATGAAACAGGTGGAGGCATATATTGAGAGAAGAGATAATATCACTAATAATAAGTTCGGATAGTATAAACGAAAAATTCGATAGTATTGAGAGAATGTTTGCATGAAGGGTATACATTATGACGAATAATAATAATTGTGATAATAAGCAAATGAAAAAAACCCAAGATGGTTAAGGAGAAGGAGGACTCTTGGTGAGAAGAAGAATCATCAATCCAAGTTCGGCCGTGGTAAGAACAGCGTCTGGACGTGTTCTTTTTGGATACAAAGTTCCGGTTTAGTCGATCTTATTGCAACAGCTTCAGCTATGTGTAGAAGACGTAAGCGAACTGTACGTCAATTTTCCTACCCCACACTCTACAAATCTATTATGATTAATCACCACCATTGTCTCCCGTTTTACAATATTTTGTAATCGAATTCAGCCCAGAGCACGTTTGTCACACAAATACGACTATTTATTTTGACACCCCATAACTAATCTGTTATTCTACGTTAAAAATGTATCTGCCGCATAACTGGCTGTCATTATTGTAAGGACAACAAATATTATATTTTATAATTGTAAGAATCTGAAGAGAAATTATTGAAAAGAATATTCTTCGTTTAGATTGACTTTTATTTTAATTGCATTTCATACTATTATTATTATTTCATGTATTCACACCTTTGACCTAATTCCCTCACCGGATATAATTTCTTAAAACCCATATACATACGATTGTACAGCTTGATAATAAATTCGCTGAATATTGTGTTCTTAATTTCCGTTTATCTCTCTTTTGATGAATCTTTCCTTACTCTCTTCTCTTGCTTTGTGTGCTACATGGAGTGAGTATGGCAACTCGAACTGCTGCACATCTGTGCAAAGTTCCACGCTGAAACCAGTCTGTCAAACAGTCAGTCTTTTCCAGTCCATCATTCTGTAGTTGGTCACTGGTGACAAGTAGAGTGATGTTCAAGTGTGTTTTGGTTTACAAACATTTCATCCAGACATATAAAACCATATTTGGATAGGATTTTCACCATCTTGATATCTATATGGATAATGTATAAAACTTTGATAATATTCCAAAATGAATACACTTTAATTTCTGACTTACTTCTGTAGATATATTCCACTGAATTTTCTTCTTGTGTTAAGGATACTTTATCAGATTGAGGTAACAGGCGTATTCGTGAGGAGTAAGTTGATACTGTAATACAAAAGCAATAAAAAAATACTTTTACGAGTTGATCACGGATTGATATCAGTTAGAGAACCATTGAAAACCAGGGAGTACTGAACAGCTGCTGTTTCATCCTAGTTTGGGAATCATCGGCAGTACGCACCCACTGGGATTCGAACCTAGGGCCTTCCGGTTACAAGGCAAGCTCGTATACCATTCAGCCACTGGGAGCCGATTTAATGGTTCCTTGAATTTTAAATTCTAAATTCCACCAACCAGTGTCGTTGGTGGGACATCCATCTTCACACGTGACATCTGGTTGAACCTCACTGGTCACGACTTCTCACTAGAACTCCAGGAAACTCCATCCTGTAGCAAGTCACTAGCGAGCATCAGATTAATTTTCTATAGTTTGGTTTGTAAGGGTTAGTTATGTTTTTACGAGTTGATCACGGATTGATAAAGAACATAATATTTAAAAACATGCTGTATATATGTAGAAATCTGAGTCAGGCCCTCAAGTGGGAGGACCTGAACAAGAAACGAGCAACAAGTTTGACATTGCTTTCAGGTTGACATGGAGGAGATTTTGTGAGGATAAAGAAATAAAATCCTGCGAGCAGTCGTGAAGTCATAGGAATGTCCTAATGAATCTCTATGTTCCAATCCGACTGGAAGGGATGAATAATAATAGTAATAAGTAAAAACCTCAGCGACATCTATTGAGATGTTTCGTAAAGCAAACAAGTTTGCACTTCTTCAGGGAAAGGAGGAGAGATGCTCACCGATGACAGAGACTGGCGGTTGCACTATATGTTACGAGTTGTCAGGAGTTAGAATTCATAGACAGGTCATTCTTCCTGTCCGAATAGCTGAAAGGTCAACTGGATCACTTCATAACCTGAAGGTCCTCGGTTCGACCCCTTGTGTGACTAGTCATGAGTTCGTACTGATGAAGAGTCCTGAACTAAGATGAAACGGCTCGCTAGTGACTGGCTGGCTAAAGGGCGAAGTTGTCTGGAGTTCTAGTGAGAAATCGTGGCCGGTGGGGCCCACCAGGTCGGACGTGAAAAAAATACCCTCTAATGAAACTGACTGGTGCTCACGCTAAAAGCACGAATTGGCAGAAGTTGGAATTCATGGGCTATTCGATCAGGTCTCAATAGCTAAATGATTATACGAGGTCGCCTTGTAACTGGAAGGTCCTGGGTTCGAACCCCAAACGGGTGCATTCTGCTGAAGAGTCCCAAAACTAGGACAAGACAGCTGTCTAACTGGAGACGACCTATGATCAAACTTGGAACGAATCAAATCCCTACAAACCAACCACCGAAGGGATAGAAAATAAAAAGGGGTTAACGGTGTATATCCTTGAAATGTCACGCTTTGCATTCGAACTCTTTGGTAAATAATGTCTACGTTGATGAGTATAGCTTTTACAACAAAATCAATAGGATTTAGATGTCACAGGTTATTCATTAGATTTTAGTCTGTGAAAGCCAATTTGTGATTTGGATTCACTCTTTTAAGAAAAACTTAATCTAATGAACGTGAAACTTGAGCACTGTAGTAATATATATGCTGGATTACAATGTTTCAAACACAATTTATCGTTCATAATCACATCATCCATTGAACTATACAACTTTGAAATACAATTTTCATAATTCTTTTTCTTCCTTCCAATCTGTCACTACTCTCAAGTCTGTGTGGAGGTTAACAGCATAGAAAAGATCCGGATTTTCAACTCCAATGTGAAGTCAGTGCTACTATACGGATAAGAGACTTGCACTGCGCGTCATAAAGAGCATCTCAAACAAACTACAGATCTTCATTAACAGTTGTCTTCGCTCAATACTCAAGATCAGATAGCCGGAAAAGATCAGCAACAGAGATCTCTGGGAGCTAACCAACACAGCAGGAACCGATTGTGAAACAAATAGGCAGGAAGAAATGGAGATGGATTGGCTGGCCATACTCTGAGGAAACGATCAAGTGACATCACTAGACAAGCCATTGCTCGAGTGGAACCCGAAAGGGAAGCGGCGAGTTGGTCGTCAGTGCAAGGGAGACTTGGAGGAGGTCATGTGAAGAGGAGATGAAAGCGTGTGGGCAGACATGGAGCCAGGTGAAGACTCTAGCAGAGAACCGAACGCAATGGAGACGCACGGCTGAAGCCCTATATTCCGATAGGAATTAAAGGATACAATAATAATAATAATCTGTCCGAGGAGTAGTAGAATTATTCCGATGTGCAGGACAGATAGTGAATCATTCCTACTGAACATATTCTCAGTTGATCTGATAAATAAGACTTCACACTTTTTCTGCACACAGAGTTCGGGGTTGTATTGACGAATTGCCAACGCCTCCGCCATACATAAATGCCGAAACCTGACGCCCTTTGTACCATTTAGCCTCACCTAGTAGATAATCTTGAAAGACGACTCTGGTGAAGCTATGTGGCTTGAGTTCACCAACAAGTGCTCGAGAATTGAGCTAGTAACTGTCTTACATTGTCGTCCAGAGATGCGTTCCAAATGTATCTCTTTATATAGGGGGGTGCTTAAAGCGTACACTTTCTAAACGCACCTCTGAACATTGTCCGGCATGGTTAGCAAAAGGACAATGCAAGACAGCTACAAGCTCAATTCTCGAGCACTTCGTGGTGAACTCAAGCCACGTGGCTCCACAAGAGTCGTCTTTCAAAAATAACGCTTCAGTTATCATTCTCTCTCTCCTTCCAATTTGTCAGTAATATTAGATTTTAAGTTTGCCATCTTTTCCCATCCTATTGAATGGTTCTGGGTAATCGCATGCACTGCTATGGCTGACATATTTTCTAGATTTCTTATCTGGTTACAGCAAACTAATCTAGATTTTCTGCTACGTTTGCGTGCTTCGCTAATCTGATTGGCTCAGGTTATACTACTTGGGCCTTACAATCATTGCAAGGTATTAGAGACTTCAAAGGATCAATTAACCGGAATAATTTATTTATAAGTGAGTTCATGCATGGGGTTTCCATGCCTCATTTCCCAACTGGGAAATATGTACAAGGAAACGGAAGTGCATGGATTTCACACATATTGAACGGACACATTCAAGGTTCAGGACATGTCTGTTAGACCCTCGAGTGTAAGTCAGATGGGGAGCAACCAGCTGGGTTTCATTTTATTTATTTTTTATTTTTGATTACAGCTTGATGCCACACCGTATTTTCAGTACATGTATGGAATTTTCAGCATGGATATCGGTAGCCCAAATTTTGCAGGCCGACCATAGATATCGGGTGTGGGTCGGTAGAGGATCGAACCCCGGACCATGTACATGGTCGGCGAGAGTCCTAACCACTGTGCCACCGACGAGGGTGAAAGCTAAAAATAACGGCAGAGAATAGAGTACAATGCACATGTACCACTGAGGCACGAATTTTTAATCGTAAGGCAAAAAATGAATAGTTGTGTTCTCTGAACGGGATGGTTTATTTGAGAAGCTTTCATCATTGCCTTACCAGGCAATAATATCCTCAGCGTATACTTCCATTTGAAGTAGTGAGCTTTTAAATTTGCTCTGCAATTTTATTGGTTATCTATCTCTCCTGGTGGGTGACCTTGAAAGTGATTGGTTGCTTACGTATGTTTCCACACCCTCTAATCTATTTGTATTTGTATTGGTATTGATTGTTTCGTTGACCTGAAGTCTGAATTTCTATGTATGAGATTTCCTTCTCTAATGGACTGGTAAATCTTCTCTATGTCAATGTACATGTTAAATGTTGATTTACTGGAATAACAGGGCACCAAAAATTTTCTGGCATTCTTGGTGTTTCCTCTGTCTAACATTTAAGCGTTGTCCCAATCGAATTGATATCCATGGATGCGAAGACAAAGATAGTGTCCACTTTGGCCAATGTAGGGTTTTCCATAGTCATTGTAATTTATTTCGTAGATGATGTTGGTTTTATCTTCTTTCGTTGGTCAGTCTTTTGGTTGGCATACAGCCGAGTGAAGTGATTTGTTGGTTTGTGTGTGACATTAATTCCTAAAGGTTTGAAGAGTCTTGCAATGATTTCTAAGCCGTCCTTTATGTATGGCAAGATAATTTTGTTGTGTGTTTACTTTTGGAAGCCTGGTATTCCAATAAATCAGCAACAGAGATCTCTGGGAGCTAACCAACACAGCAGGAACCGATTGTGAAACAAATAGGCAGGAAGAAATGGAGATGGATTGGCTGGCCATACTCTGAGGAAACGATCAAGTGACATCACTAGACAAGCCATTGCTCGAGTGGAACCCGAAAGGGAAGCGGCGAGTTGGTCGTCAGTGCAAGGGAGACTTGGAGGAGGTCATGTGAAGAGGAGATGAAAGCGTGTGGGCAGACATGGAGCCAGGTGAAGACTCTAGCAGAGAACCGAACGCAATGGAGACGCACGGCTGAAGCCCTATATTCCGATAGGAATTAAAGGATACAATAATAATAATAATCTGTCCGAGGAGTAGTAGAATTATTCCGATGTGCAGGACAGATAGTGAATCATTCCTACTGAACATATTCTCAGTTGATCTGATAAATAAGACTTCACACTTTTTCTGCACACAGAGTTCGGGGTTGTATTGACGAATTGCCAACGCCTCCGCCATACATAAATGCCGAAACCTGACGCCCTTTGTACCATTTAGCCTCACCTAGTAGATAATCTTGAAAGACGACTCTGGTGAAGCTATGTGGCTTGAGTTCACCAACAAGTGCTCGAGAATTGAGCTAGTAACTGTCTTACATTGTCGTCCAGAGATGCGTTCCAAATGTATCTCTTTATATAGGGGGGTGCTTAAAGCGTACACTTTCTAAACGCACCTCTGAACATTGTCCGGCATGGTTAGCAAAAGGACAATGCAAGACAGCTACAAGCTCAATTCTCGAGCACTTCGTGGTGAACTCAAGCCACGTGGCTCCACAAGAGTCGTCTTTCAAAAATAACGCTTCAGTTATCATTCTCTCTCTCCTTCCAATTTGTCAGTAATATTAGATTTTAAGTTTGCCATCTTTTCCCATCCTATTGAATGGTTCTGGGTAATCGCATGCACTGCTATGGCTGACATATTTTCTAGATTTCTTATCTGGTTACAGCAAACTAATCTAGATTTTCTGCTACGTTTGCGTGCTTCGCTAATCTGATTGGCTCAGGTTATACTACTTGGGCCTTACAATCATTGCAAGGTATTAGAGACTTCAAAGGATTAATTAACCGGAATAATTTATTTATAAGTGAGTTCATGCATGGGGTTTCCATGCCTCATTTCCCAACTGGGAAATATGTACAAGGAAACGGAAGTGCATGGATTTCACACATATTGAACGGACACATTCAAGGTTCAGGACATGTCTGTTAGACCCTCGAGTGTACGTCAGATGGGGAGCAACCAGCTGGGTTTCATTTATTTATTTTTATTTATTTTTTATTTTTGATTACAGCTTGATGCCACACCGTATTTTCAGTACATGTATGGAATTTTCAGCATGGATATCGGTAGCCCAAATTTTGCAGGCCGACCATAGATATCGGGTGTGGGTCGGTAGAGGATCGAACCCCGGACCATGTACATGGTCGGCGAGAGTCCTAACCACTGTGCCACCGACGAGGGTGAAAGCTAAAAATAACGGCAGAGAATAGAGTACAATGCACATGTACCACTGAGGCACGAATTTTTAATCGTAAGGCAAAAAATGAATAGTTGTGTTCTCTGAACGGGATGGTTTATTTGAGAAGCTTTCATCATTGCCTTACCAGGCAATAATATCCTCAGCGTATACTTCCATTTGAAGTAGTGAGCTTTTAAATTTGCTCTGCAATTTTATTGGTTATCTATCTCTCCTGGTGGGTGACCTTGAAAGTGATTGGTTGCTTACGTATGTTTCCACACCCTCTAATCTATTTGTATTTGTATTGGTATTGATTGTTTCGTTGACCTGAAGTCTGAATTTCTATGTATGAGATTTCCTTCTCTAATGGACTGGTAAATCTTCTCTATGTCAATGTACATGTTAAATGTTGATTTACTGGAATAACAGGGCACCAAAAATTTTCTGGCATTCTTGGTGTTTCCTCTGTCTAACATTTAAGCGTTGTCCCAATCGAATTGATATCCATGGATGCGAAGACAAAGATAGTGTCCACTTTGGCCAATGTAGGGTTTTCCATAGTCATTGTAATTTATTTCGTAGATGATGTTGGTTTTATCTTCTTTCGTTGGTCAGTCTTTTGGTTGGCATACAGCCGAGTGAAGTGATTTGTTGGTTTGTGTGTGACATTAATTCCTAAAGGTTTGAAGAGTCTTGCAATGATTTCTAAGCCGTCCTTTATGTATGGCAAGATAATTTTGTTGTGTGTTTACTTTTGGAAGCCTGGTATTCCAATAAATCAGCAACAGAGATCTCTGGGAGCTAACCAACACAGCAGGAACCGATTGTGAAACAAATAGGCAGGAAGAAATGGAGATGGATTGGCTGGCCATACTCTGAGGAAACGATCAAGTGACATCACTAGACAAGCCATTGCTCGAGTGGAACCCGAAAGGGAAGCGGCGAGTTGGTCGTCAGTGCAAGGGAGACTTGGAGGAGGTCATGTGAAGAGGAGATGAAAGCGTGTGGGCAGACATGGAGCCAGGTGAAGACTCTAGCAGAGAACCGAACGCAATGGAGACGCACGGCTGAAGCCCTATATTCCGATAGGAATTAAAGGATACAATAATAATAATAATCTGTCCGAGGAGTAGTAGAATTATTCCGATGTGCAGGACAGATACTGCATCACCCCTACTGCACATATTCTCAGTTGATCCGATAAATAAGACTTCACACTTTCTCTGTATACAGAGTTCGGGGTTGTATTGATGAATTGCTAACGCTTCCGCCATACATAAATGCCGAAACCTGACGCCCTTTGTACCATTTGGCCTTACCTTGTAGATAATTTTGAAAGACGACTCTGGTGGACCTACGTGGCTTGAGTTCACCACCAAGTGCTCGAGAATTGAGCTAGTAACTGTCTTGCATTGCCCCTTTTGCTAACCATGCCGGATAATCTTCAGAGATGCGTTCCAAATGCATCTCTTTGTATTGGCTGCTTAAAGCGTACACTTTCTAAACGCACCTCTGAACATTATCCTGCATGGTCAGCAAAAGGATAATGCAAAACAGTTACTAGCTCAATTCTCGAACAATTGGTAGTGAACTCAAGCCACGTGGCTCCAAAAGAGTCGTCTTTTAAAAATAACGCCTCAGTTATCACTCTCTCGCTCCTTCCAATTTGTTAGTTATATTAGATTTTAAGACTGCCATCTTTTCCCATCCTATTGCATGGTTCTGTGTAATCGCATGCAGTGCTATGGCTGACATATTTTCTAGATTTCTTATCTTGTTAGAGCCAACTAATCTAGATTTTCTGCTACGTTTGCGTGCTTCGCTAATCTGATTGGCTCAGGTTATACTACTTGGGCCTTACAATCATTGCAAGGTATTAGAGACTTCAAAGGATCAATTAACCGGAATAATTTATTTATAAGTGAGTTCATGCATGGGGTTTCCATGCCTCATTTCCCAACTGGGAAATATGTACAAGGAAACGGAAGTGCATGGATTTCACACATATTGAACGGACACATTCAAGGTTCAGGACATGTCTGTTAGACCCTCGAGTGTACGTCAGATGGGGAGCAACCAGCTGGGTTTCATTTATTTATTTTTTATTTTTGATTACAGCTTGATGCCACACCGTATTTTCAGTACATGTATGGAATTTTCAGCATGGATATCGGTAGCCCAAATTTTGCAGGCCGACCATAGATATCGGGTGTGGGTCGGTAGAGGATCGAACCCCGGACCATGTACATGGTCGGCGAGAGTCCTAACCACTGTGCCACCGACGAGGGTGAAAGCTAAAAATAACGGCAGAGAATAGAGTACAATGCACATGTACCACTGAGGCACGAATTTTTAATCGTAAGGCAAAAAATGAATAGTTGTGTTCTCTGAACGGGATGGTTTATTTGAGAAGCTTTCATCATTGCCTTACCAGGCAATAATATCCTCAACGTATACTTCAATTTGAAGTAGTGAGCTTTTAAATTTCTCTGCAAGTTTATTGGTTATCTATCTCTCCTGGTGGGTGACCTTGAAAGTGATTGGTTGCTTACGTATGTTTCCACACCCTCTAATCTATTTGTATTTGTATTGGTATTGATTGTTTCGTTGACCTGAAGTTTGAATTTCTATGTATGGGATTTCCTTCTCTAATGGACTGGTAAATCTTCTCTATGTCAATGTGCATGTTAAATGTTGATTTACTGGAATAACAGGGCACCAAAAATTTTCTGGCATTCTTGGTGTTTCCTCTGTCTAACATTTAAGCGTTGTCCCAATCGAATTGATATCCATGGATGCGAAGACAAAGATAGTGTCCACTTTGGCCAATGTAGGGTTTTCCATAGTCATTGTAATTTATTTCGTAGATGATGTTGGTTTTATCTTCTTTCGTTGGTCAGTCTTTTGGTTGGCATACAGCCGAGTGAAGTGATTTGTTGGTTTGTGTGTGACATTAATTCCTAAAGGTTTGAAGAGTCTTGCAATGATTTCTAAGCCGTCCTTTATGTATGGCAAGATCATTTTGTTGTGTTTTTACTTTTGGAAGCCTGGTATTCCAATAAGTCAGCAACAGAGATCTCTGGGAGCTAACCAACACAGCAGGAACCGATTGTGAAACAAATAGGCAGGAAGAAATGGAGATGGATTGGCTGGCCATACTCTGAGGAAACGATCAAGTGACATCACTAGACAAGCCATTGCTCGAGTGGAACCCGAAAGGGAAGCGGCGAGTTGGTCGTCAGTGCAAGGGAGACTTGGAGGAGGTCATGTGAAGAGGAGATGAAAGCGTGTGGGCAGACATGGAGCCAGGTGAAGACTCTAGCAGAGAACCGAACGCAATGGAGACGCACGGCTGAAGCCCTATATTCCGATAGGAATTAAAGGATACAATAATAATAATAATCTGTCCGAGGAGTAGTAGAATTATTCCGATGTGCAGGACAGATAGTGAATCATTCCTACTGAACATATTCTCAGTTGATCTGATAAATAAGACTTCACACTTTTTCTGCACACAGAGTTCGGGGTTGTATTGACGAATTGCCAACGCCTCCGCCATACATAAATGCCGAAACCTGACGCCCTTTGTACCATTTAGCCTCACCTAGTAGATAATCTTGAAAGACGACTCTGGTGAAGCTATGTGGCTTGAGTTCACCAACAAGTGCTCGAGAATTGAGCTAGTAACTGTCTTACATTGTCGTCCAGAGATGCGTTCCAAATGTATCTCTTTATATAGGGGGGTGCTTAAAGCGTACACTTTCTAAACGCACCTCTGAACATTGTCCGGCATGGTTAGCAAAAGGACAATGCAAGACAGCTACAAGCTCAATTCTCGAGCACTTCGTGGTGAACTCAAGCCACGTGGCTCCACAAGAGTCGTCTTTCAAAAATAACGCTTCAGTTATCATTCTCTCTCTCCTTCCAATTTGTCAGTAATATTAGATTTTAAGTTTGCCATCTTTTCCCATCCTATTGAATGGTTCTGGG
>OX235275.1:48042004-48072096 GCA_944472155.2 Trichobilharzia szidati | reverse complement strand
TAGGTCACGAAATAATGTAATCCACAGTCTTCTCTACGATTTCGTCTACAAAGTGGTTTAAACTAACTCTAAGAACCCCAGTGACACATAGATAGACAATTCTAGAACCCATAGGACACTATTATCCCTGTCCAATCATCATGGTAATTAATTTACCTCCTGTAAAGTTTTCTATCTAAATAACGCCTTGACTGTTGAAAGTCATTTGGCTGATTGTTCTCCTGGGTCCCTATAGATATAATTTAGTGTAGTCATACTGAAATAGAGCTCACGCAGTTGTGTGCTGGGTCAATTAGTTTTTAGTAGATGAGATAAATATGGGTGTTCACGGAAGGTATGACACAAGTCCTTTTACCCACAACTTCTATAGTATTTGTTATGCACAGACCGAAGTCAAACCGAAACACCAAACCAACCGTCCAAAATACGTGATATATTTCAGGATCAGAAAAGTAGCGGGATGATTGTTTAGCTAGCCAGGCATCATGCAGAGTCGACCAAATGTGACAACAGAGTGACATATGGTGCGGATGCTAGACAACTAACCTTCAGATTAAGGAGTCAACCTAAACAGTGATGGTTGGCACCCAATATTGAGTGACAAATGCTGCAGGCTAATCGTTTTGAAGAATTATTCACCTGTACGGGTTCATGTGGGTGTTACTGACGATCTAATAACAGGCTAAATTATCTGTCAAAGTTTCTATGCTACTTGGAGAGTTGTCACTCATTCTGCTAAAAACAGAACAGAAATTTCCACATTTCCTCGGATCATTGGGCAATTGCTATAAGAGCTAACAATGAACCGCACTTTTTTGTCAATGACTTTCTGTTCCTCTGCAAGTTTGTGACTCACCAATAGTCTTTTGATAAATTAATGTAACATCATATGCCCCACTGTCATGTGGAGTTAGATGGGTTCATCACAGTAATATGCTTATATTGTTGCCTACTTCTTTTCTCCATTCTAACCATAAGGATATTTCTGGGGAGCATCAGCATGAAGTAAACAAGAACTCAGGGATTTTTCCGGAAAATATCAGATCAGGTTTTCTGCAACCTGAATGGGTCTTTTATCTGAAAATTTTCGAAGAATTGAGAAACTATTATCAGAAAGTTTTCCATCTTTTCTTGTGTCACTCTAATATCCTTATAGAACTTCATCCTCCTGATAAGAAATCAGCAGTTTTCACGCCAAATACGCTCCCTGACAATAAGGCATCCCTTGATAAGGCGGGCACTGAATATCTGTCCCATCGAAAACTGGATCATTCCCGGGAGAACTCTAACCCTAAGATTATGCGCTGCATTTATTGTGTTCCGTATATTTATGCTACCTATTGAAGCTTCAGCGCACTGTATGGTTTGATAGCAACAAGTCTATTTGGTAAACTCGGCTTACAGCAATTCACTTACTTATGTGCCGACTCCCTTGTGCTCAGTATCATGTCTAAATAGTAGCAGGAATTCAGTTCTCCGATTTCTCCCTCAATCCATTGCACTGTTTCCGATTGACTTAGTGGGATATTAGGTGCATGGCAGAGCCACCTCGTAATATTTGTCATTGTATTTCACTTAACTCCGTACACAAATCTGTTTTTTTTTATCCTCTTACTGCTGTTTTCAACCACCTGCTTTCTGTGAAGACAGCATTCTAGTTGTAACTTATCAGCTGAACTTATCTCTATCTCTACTGAGTCACAGTTATCCAATCGAGATTCGAAGCCCGTACCCAGTGGCTTTTGAAACCACAGCTGAACGGCTCAAGTTCCAGTGGAATAAAGCTATATCCAACTGAAAAGCACCAAGTTGGATACCCATCAGCCCCAACGGGTTGATCTCTGATGAAATCTAAGTACGGATACAGAGGGCTAGTTTCGTATATGCCAGTTTACGCCGTCTCTGACGTAGACGTGATATCCGACTATCGACCAAAGGGGCGTGTGTACTGCTCATCAGTCCGCTCCGTCCTCCTTTATGGCTGTGAGACCTGGCCATTGAGAGTGGAAGACACGAAAAGATTAGCTGTCTTTGATAATAGGTGCCTGCGCTCTATCTCCCGTGTAAAGTGGTATAATAAGGTGAGCAATATTGAGGTTAGGCGTCTGAGTGCTAGGTAAGGCGGGGAAATCAGTCGACGAGAGTGTGAAATTACATCGACTGAGATGGTTAGGACATATGTTACGTATGCCTAGTCATCGCCTTCCTCGACAATGGGCAATGTTAGCTCATATGGGGCCAGACTGGAGAAGAGCTAGCGGCGGTCAAACCAAAACATGGCTTCATCAGTCAATGAAATCTACAACAGTTAGTCTAAGCCACGTAGGAAGGTGTAGACTTCCTGACTGGTTGGGGTCCTCGGGACGGTAAAAACCAATGGTTGGAAACGATTGGTGACATGGCTCAAAATCGTTCTCAATGGCTGGCGCAGATGCATCCACTCCTTGTGACTTATGATTTCCAATGAAACTGTTTTGTTCTTCGTTATTACTATTCCTTTGTCTCACACCTCTGTTTACTGTCTCTAATATGCATTTCTGCTACTTTCTTCTCTTCCTTTATGTGCTACATGGAGTGTGGCGACTTGAACTGCCGCACATATGTGCAAAGTTCTATGTCGAAAACCGACCGACCGACAGTAGGATACCATTGCTAGCCACTATCGAGCAGATGACAATTCTCGATGACTGAGAAAGTAGTCTGGTAGTGTTACTTTTAGCCCGCAACCAACCTTTCATAAAAATCAGTAGTATGTCTTTTCTTGTTTCAATAAATCATTTTCATTTCAAAAATATTTAATACATGAGATGAAATTAAATTTTCAAGAAAATAAGCTGAACAATAAGAAAGTATCGTATAGTTAATTTTCTCTAATATCATTATTAAGTTATCTCATAGGTGAATTATAATTGTCACATCGAACATGAAATAAATGAATCCAACAGACACACACACACACGAATGCATACAGATAGTTAATTCATCCGTGGATAATACGAGAAATTTGATATTAACTCTTCAATTGTTAAATCATTTGATTTCAAAGCATAACAACGACCTTGTTGACTAGCATTCTTGACAATTTGTACCGCCATCTGTGCAGAAACACGTTTGATATCAGTCAGCGGGGGGAATAAACGTCCCACAGCATAATCAGATTCTGATACTAAACTGGCAAGGGTCTAAAAAATGCAGAAAATCAAAAGAAAGAACGAGACAGAAAGTGAGCGGAAAAAACAACAAACAACTATATACTACTGATTCTTCCAAATGAGTAGTTGCATGTATACCACTCAAACCAACCAGATATCGAAATGATCTATGCACCAGTGGATTGTCGTTTTGCTCATTTGGAGTGAGCTCGTCAGCAACTGAGTACTCGATTTGACTTATCTCAGAGGACAAAATCAGTCGAAACCACCTGATTTCTTGTTGGCTGTTTGGGTGAACCAGTGACACTATATGTCGAATCCGCGATTTGCGATTTACCCAGTTCAAGGGGATTATTATTATTATATGCAATTATGCTAGCTTAAGTCATTAGTATTTATGGTATCAAGGAGATTATATAATATGTTATTATTATTATTGTTCCCTTGGGTTCCTAGTGGAACATAGGGCTTCAACTGCACGTCTCCACTTGTTTCTGTCTTCTGCTGTACTTTTCACCTGCATCCATGTTAGTCCATACTGTTTCAACTCCTCTTCACACGATCTCCTCCATGTCACCCTTGGATGTCCCACTCGCCGCTTCCTTCAGTTCACTCGAGCATGGCCTGACGTGCGATGTCACCCAGCGGCCTCCTCAGCGAGTGTCCAATCCATCTCCACTTTCTCCTGCATATTTGTTGAGCGATTGGTTCTTGTTTTGTTCGTTCCCATAGTTTCTTGTTGGTGATTCTTTCCGGGGCCATCTGATCTTCAGTATAGAGCGAAGACAGTTGTTGGCAAAGGTCCGCAACAGCTGTTGGAAATATTCTTTGTGACTCGCCAAGTTTCTGATCCGTATAGAAGAACTGACTGACTTGACGTTTGTATTGAAAATCCGAATTTTGTTGTTGATATTGAGTGACGAAGATTTCCAAATTGGTTTCAGGTTGATGAATGTATTTCTCGCCTTGCCGATTCTCTATTTGTAATCCTCGTCTGTTCCTCCTGTAGTTGAGACAATGCTCCCTAGATAAGTGAATGAAGTAACCTCTTTCAAATCCCTCCTCCTATTGGATGGTGATTGGCGCTGGATGTTGATGCTGCTATTGTTGTTGTTGGTTGGTTATTTTCATGACCTCCGTCTTGTCTATGTTCACCTGCAGTCCTGTCTTTGCTGCTTCTTCGACCAGTTTGTCGGTTTTCGCTTGTAAGTCTTCGATTTTGTGTGACATCAAACATAAATCATCCGCGAAATCCAGGTCTTCTAGATTCTCCACGTCGGTCCAGGATATCCCTGTCTTCTCGTTTCCCACTGTCTGACGTATAATCCACTCCACCACAATTAGGAATATCATTGGTGATAATCAGCACCCTTGTCTGACTCCTGTGTTTACTCCAAACGCCTCGCTGAGTTTTCCGTTGTGGATCACTTGACATGTGCCGTTGTCGTATAGCTGTTGAATAAGGTTGATGAATATTTGGGGTAGTACTCGAGTAGTTTCTAAATTACTTCGCGGTCAACGCTGTCGAAGGCCTTCTCAAAGTCTATAAAGTTGAGGTAGAGGTTTGATTGCCATTCCATGCTTTGTTCGATGATGATGCGTAGAGTTGCAATTTGATATAATATATGGTGACTTGAATAATTTCGCCTCCCAAAGGAAACTGTAGTGGTGTAAATTCCACCTCCTCGAATTGTGTAAATTGCAGATTAATTTTCAAATTGAGAATTTGACATATTTATGCAAATATAATTTGAAAACAGATCAGCTTTTATTTATCAGTAAAATTATACAGAAATGAAAGCATATGCATGTATGCATATTGATAGCGTGAAAGACGTGAAAATGAGATTCAATGGCTTAAGCACTCGACGACTTTTAGCCAGCTAATGAGTCTCAGTTGTGAATCTCACTCCATTTCTACTACAGTCTGAGTAAATGGACAGTATCTCATAGACTCTGACACAATAAGAAGTATAGCTCATAGATGTGACATAAATGATACGTATGTATGTATGTAAGTGGTAGAATGCTCACCAACTATGCTTGTGCACCGGGTTCGACTCCCGGCCAGTGCATTCCTAAACCTCACCTAGACCATAGGAAATCTGACAGGGAAGGAGTACTGGGCGTGAGACTAGCAATCGAGCCCCATAAAGTCAAAAGTTTCAGCTGAAGTTTGAGGACCTATGTAGTACTCGAAACACAAAAGGATCACCAGCTAGAGGACACCTTGGAATCTTTCAAAATTATTAACCGACAATATAATAATAATAATAATTCAATTCTCCTGAAATTTGCCGAAGCAGTTGATATCATACATGTTTAAAGCAGTTATCAGTTTATCGTGGGAGCGAACCAACAAGGAACCGATTGTGAAACAAATAAGCAGGAAGAAATGGAGATGGATTGGCCATACTCTGAGGAAACCATCAAGTGACATCACTAGACAAGCCATCGCTCGAGTGGAACCCGAAAGGGAAGCGGCGAGTTGGTTGTCAGTGCGAGGGTGACTTGGAGGAGGTCATGTGAAGACTCTAGCAGAGAACCGAACGCAATGGAGACGCACGGCTGAAGCCCTATGTTCCTCTAGGAATTAAAGGAAACAATAATAATATAATAATCTATCCTTGCTCAAGATAACTCGATATTGTAACTCTTCTTTGATTATTTGATTACATAACCTCTCGCTTTAAGTTAACTTGCAGTCAATAAGGTCCAAGTCTTCAGTCTCGATCCCCCTACTTCAACCTGCGGAAGCGGGCAGTATCACAGGATCAGACACAATAAACATGGCTAATTGGCTTATGTACACGAAATATCTGCCCAATGTAGCAGAGTTCGAACAGCGCGCAAAACGATTCATTGATTTTCAAATGTTGGTTAATAGGGATTTGACTGGTTACAGGTTTAGTCACGAGCTGACATATATATTTCGAATCGGCAGATTTTGGAATTCATGGAACATTCAATCCGGTTCCAATTACTGAATGATCTACGCGCTGGCCCTGTAAACAACAGGTAATAGAATCGAACTCCGACGGGTGGGTACCGCCGAAGAGTCTCAAGAGCCTATAACACGCAGAGTTGTGATGGATGAATATGAGTGTCTACTGAACATGGGAGACCACAGAGGGTGAATGCATCTGAGGCTTTGAGAAAGACTCTGAGCCATAAAAGCAATTGTCTGCAGTCACTGGTACTCAGCAAGACAAGGACCCCCAACCAGGCAACAGTCTGCACCTCCCTACATGGCCTAAACCAACCGTCAAACGCTACATAGACTCACCTCAAAGTTCTGATTTTACCACTCCTGATACTCATAAATACTACTACAACCAATTCGGCATTAAAACAACCAGTAAACTCGATTAACTAGTACGGTGTTTTTGACGCACAATGACTGCCATCTACCAGTTACACGACATTGAAAAGTCCTCTTATGGTCCGAAGCAATGTTTGAATGTGAGACCTCTCGCCACGTGGTTGACGAGCATTCTACCATTGAAAGATAGAGGAAAATGTGAGACACACTAGGTAAAAAATAACATCTTGTAGGTTTCAGACTATGTGTGGACAAAATAGGGGTCACCATTTAGTTGAGTGTAGCCCTCTTGAGATACCGGCTTATTCATGTGCTACCAATGTCATCCTAGAGGCTCTCATACCTTCACTTTTCGCCAGCCCTAAGAATATATAAAAAAGCGGATAGTTGGTAATTCTGTGACACGGCACCGAGGGATGAAGAATATTTGTGTTAAGTTAGCATCCACTGACACATCAAGCTCCTTGGGTAGGGTCAAAGAGATAATTAGAATCGATGTGTCGATATGTCATCAGATATGACCAAGAGTAGCAATCAACGGTGAATATGCTGCAAGTTCTTCCTTCCCGCCTTTTTCTGAAAGTGACATGAAGTAATCAAGTGATAAATGATTTTGATTAGTGGGCTTATTCGGCTTTCTGGATATACTCCCTCATTCATTCTTCCTCTTTTTTCTTGATGAATGCTTGTTTCACTTTTGTGTGGAGGACTTCTTCGTGCCTATAATGTACCAATGCTCTCTGTGACAGTAACAGTAATACTAACAATAATAGCGATAATAATAGAAACATTGAATCACATTTTCAGAACTAAAACGAGTGACGTTTTCCTGCAAGAAACTGTTCAGCCAGAACGTGAGAGACAAGCTGTCGCATTGGGCCACCTCAACGTGCATATACCAGTTTACTTGCTCTTGTGGAGCTGAGTACATCGGCCGTACCATGCGCCGACTTGAAAAACGCGCTCGCGAACACTACCCAGCCTGGCTAGTAAAAGGAGACCAAAAACGTGTATACAGTTCAGTGACAGAACATCTGGTCAACTCAGGACATTCAGCGCCTTTCGAAAAATCCTTCAAAGTAATATATACAAGATTCAATCAAACCTATCAAAGGGAGTAAAATCAAGACATCTGGGCATAGCTGAGGCGTTAGCTATCCAAAAGCTCAAACCCACTCTTTGTATCCAAAAGAAATACGTCCAACCCCTGTCCCTGCCATGGCCATCATAAACAGGTAAATTTTTTTTAGTATTGACCATCCCATCGCCTTCCTTATCTATACTTCCTGTTTATTCATGTTATTTTAAGTTTTTCTTAATCCCTGTCTACACTACCATATTTTCATATCCACACTTCCTGTTTATTTTGTCATTTTACTATTTCTACATATTTAATCCCTGATTGTATAAACAATTATTCATCACACTAGTTTTTTATCCAAACATCCTGTATATTTTGTTATTTTTACATTTCTAACCCCCAATTGCACAATGTCAATCTTCTTAGTTATTATGCTACTTTGTTTGAGTTTTATCCGCCCCCTGTTTATTATGGCATTCTAATTCCTAATTGTAATTTTTATTAATTTGACCCTTAACCGGAAATTATTCTGGAACTTTCCCATCCATTTGATACAAATACACGAATGTACAGCCTAGATGATGACTTCGTCGAAAAGAAAATTTTCTTCGCTGCAACTGTCTTTTTATTCCCTATGATCAAATGTGTATATTCCGTGATTTGAAAACTAAAATATTCAAAATAAAATAAAGACAAAATTATGTTGTAACATAGCTTACTTGAGCAGCAATCAGAAAATCTTCATTAGTTACAGGAAATATTTTTCCACTGACTATTGCTAAAGCAACACTTGGAAATATATACGAATTATTTGCTTGTCCTGGACACCGCGTTATTGAAGCTTTCAATTGAGGATATTGTTCAGGTGTTAAAGTAAGCGATGGAAATGGACTACCACTGGCAAATACACATCTACCCTGAAAAAAAAACAACAGAAAATAGTTACATGTGAATGAAAGATACTGTTACGATGGGGTAAGTGTCTTTGTAAGCCAATGAAGTCAGTCGTGATTTATGCATGTACCAACATCACTATCTGATTGGACAATTCTGATTCGTTGATTTATGGCTTAATTTTCTGAGGAATCTCGAAGTCATGCAACCAATCAGATTTGCATTATTTATGGTTTAAATTTCTGAAGGTTTGTAAATATAATATACATCGCGTTTTTCGTCTAATGAGGGTTTTTGTTGTTCTGGTCGTCGTTTTTCCCAGTCTGAGTTTGTGTTTATCTCAATGTGGAAGATAGATTCAAGTTATCAGATAGTTATAATTTCGTGTTTTGGAGGCTCACTCTAGTGAAATTAGACAGGCACATACAACCCAGAACCACTCCGTTACTGACAGAGAATGTAAGTAAAATCATACAGTTCAACATACAAAAAATTTCAGAAGAGTTTATCAAAATAGTCCAGTACAACGATGTAGTTATATATCCATGGTGAATAGTTTAATTACAAATCTCTCCGTATTGCATTCCTTAACGACACTTTAAGCACAAACTTACTTCAAGAGGAAGTAAGCTTTTAGAAATCGCCAAGAAGTTTTTGGCCATCACCCTTAATCATCTTGGATGTGACTGGTTGTTTACGGGATGAATTTTACTCATTCCCTTATTATTTTAATTTTATCACAGCTTGACTCCACACAGTATTTTGGTACAAGTATGGAATTTTCAGCATGTGTTATCGGTAGCCCAAATTTAGCAGGCCGACCATTGATATCAGGTGTGTTGGCCGGGGATCGAACCCCGGGCCATGTGCGTGTGCGAACGTCCTAACCGCTGCCAATAACGCACATTGCATTGGTAGTGAGTATTTTGTTGATCTTCAGTTCATGTTTGATAACCATGTTTGTAACCAGGTAAATTTAAAGTCCTTTCCTGTAAAATTGTAATGACAATATCCAGAAAGTTATAAAATGATAAATGCAGCTCAACAACTACACAACATTACATGCACTGTTCTATGCATGACATTTGGTGTATGAATACCTGATTGCTTAAACCACATTAGACGAAAAGTTCGGTTCAAACCCGTAATTAATTGACAGTAGTTAAATCCTTGAGTCCATGAGATCTATACATTGTAAAATGTAGCCAACAAAAAGCCATGAATTCACGTTTCACTGTTTGATGACACCCATCAACAAAGCTTTCACCACAGCGATATTCCTAAAAAGGATCATATTTCCTCTCTCCGTCTCTTGCCCTCTAAATGACCAGCATAATGATGAGTCTGACCAGCGTGTTCACTGTAGAACTCTAAGCAAAAGTGCTACACAGGTGAATTTGAAGTTAGAAATTACAGGTTATTGTACTCCATCACATGTCAAAATGGTCCACGGGCTCGCCATGCAACCTGAAGGTCTTTCGATCGATCCCGTGACAGCTGTGTCATGGGTGAGTACTGCCGAGTAGTCCAATACTCCCTGATTTTTAATAGTTTTCTAACAGTTTTAGATAAGATTTTGTTGGCGCTTCAGATTCGCGTTGCTTGCAGTTGACTAAGTTGTCTTACTAGTAAATATCAATCTAATTTATTCATCACTCAGAAGCAACTAATGGTAATCATTTCTTAGTAGTAAGCCAATTTTATTATCATGGTGTACTTATGGGTCAATGGGATTAACATAAATTCATCGATTGCTGTTTTATGTTCGCCAGTAGTTGTCAGCAATCCGTATCTTTAATCGCATAAGGGACTTATGACAATTTAAAGACGAGAACTAGCAGTAGCAAGAGTCAGTACATTGAATTAAGCATTGAAATACCATGTCACACCGATTGACTTTTGTAGTTCCACAGTTGTTTTTTAGCTAGTAGAATATTCACCGACGATGCTACAAGTGGTCCGTGGTTCGACTACCGGTCCATGGATGAACTCCTAAACCTCGATTACCCCGTAGTAGGCCCAGAAAAGAAAGGGATGGTTGGGCTAGCTTGAGGTTAGCAACCCCACCACGTGAAAATAAACCCACAATGTTACTAAAAATTTAAAGGTGATAAAGGAGAATGATGCTCGGGAGGACTTCGAATGCTTTTGAAAGTGTTTGACCGGTTGTTACTTCCCGGTCGCCTACACCATGGAAGTTAATTGATTCTTCGGGTACTTCTGCATGACCGAAGAGACCCGGAGATAACTGCTTGAGGCCTGTCAAACACGGTCTGTATGAACTAGTTTCTTAGACTGCTTCCGTATTAGTAACTTACCGCCGGTTACAGACCACCGTAGATAATGTAAGTCGGGATGTACACCTTTCGGGGTCGGCATTTTCTAATCCTCTCTCTCCAGAGTGGAGAGACAGAATAGGTGGCTGGTATGCTGGTTGTCTGAGGGGAACACCTTACTGCTCTTACATCACTGTTCCCCAGCAGTACGACTTCGCCCACAGATCCCAAGCATAAGGTAAAACAAAATTCTTACACTATCCCGGTAACTGCTTTCAGTCTGATCGCTATCCTAACAATCTTCCTGGTGTGGTGTGACCTACAGGAACAAAACTTCCAGTCAGTGCAGCTTGTTGGGTCACTGCGATATACCAGCCCGACCACAACACCAAGGTAGCAGATATCCGTCAGGAGACTTTAAAGCACAAACTAGAAGCTATAGGTCTATATTCACCTGATAAATCATTCATCACAAGAGAAATGTGTGAGAAGAAACAGGTGAAAGGTGAATCAATCGTATGTGAACAGGTGAAACAATGAATTGTATAAATAAATACGTGATTATATTAACTTTTTTTAACAGTGACATCGGTGTCCTTAAAAATGAATATATTATTAACACATAGAATAACAACATCATGAAAAATAAAAACATGAACAGTATGAATATTTTTGGATTATATATATATATATATATATATATATATATGCAATGATGCTTACTTAAACCTTTGCACCACAAAGAACAAATGTTAAAAGGATTAAATATAGACAAATATAGATCAATTATCAAGCATTGCTTTTCAGGGATTTCATTCGTTATATGTTTGATCACAAGTTGACATCAGTCATCAAACCAGTGGAAAACTTCTGAGTGCTGGACAGCTGTCTCGACCTAGTCCGGGACTCTTCACCAGATAACTCACCCACCGGAACAATCGCGAGCCCGAATAGCGCAGTGGTAACGTCTCTGACTGCAGCACTGGGTGACGCAGGTTCGAATTTCAGAAGGGACATGAGTTCCTTCAAGGTTGCAGATACGCCTTGCTGACAAGTGCCAACTAGGACGAAACCTAGGTCCAAATCTTCCCGCCGATTGCCTCCAACCATCTAATATCATCAAATAAGGAACTCTGCTAAGCAAAGCAACAGCTAACAGCAAATATTCAAAGGAAACAGAAGTAAGTGGACCGGACATACACCAACCAAGCATACAGACCTTCAAGTGTTACCACACACCAGTAAAGTCCTCGAGTAGAACCCGAATGAGAAGTGGTCAGATGAGCGTCGGCTTCGAGGCAAAGATGGAGAAGATCGTGTCAACAGCCAACTTGGATCATGAAGAACTAATAGGTATAATAACTGACTAAGTGTTGTCAATCAAATTTAAAATTTTATTACTAGAAACTCTCACTAGTAAACCTGCATATATATATATATATATAAATATTAAACTGAAAAACGCCACAGAACAATAATCAAATATAAGTGCATAAGTGCAAGCAAAATATAAACTCATACGAAGAATACAGAAAAAACAAAATAAACAAAAATTAATGACATAAAATTTTATTTATCTCAGGGTGTCACAGCGAGTGAAGCAAATTTCTTCTTCTTGACAATACTGACATGAAAAAAAATAAAAGAAGACAATTGCTTACATGTGTATACAGATAGGCTTCTTCAGCGGTGCACTCTGCTTTCAGTGTTGGATTACTCAATGCCATAATAACTGGTTTCTCGTTCATTTCAGCCATTAGATTTAAAATATGCTCATCAAAGACTTTTGGTATAGCAGCAGCACCAATTAACGATGTACACTTTGAATACTTGATAATCTAAATACAATATAAAAATGATATAACTATACAAAAAAATTCATATAATATGAAGACTAGTTCAATTTATTTTTAAAATAAACCATTCCAATTTTTAAGTGTTGGAGTGTGTTGACCACACTTCACTTATTTGGAGAGTTGCATCAGCCAGTCCCAGCCGGTTGATCTCTGACGAAATCTCAGCATGGGTACAGAAGGCTCGTTTGCCATATGCTCGCCAAATTACGCCATCTCTGGCGTAGATGTGATATCCGGCTGTCGACCAAAGGACGTGTGTACTGCCCGGCAGTTCAATCTGTCCTCCTTTAATGCTGGCTGGCTGGCTGTGAGACATGGCCATTGAAAGTGGAAGACATGAGGAGGCCGGCTAGCTGTCTTTGATCATGGGTGTCTGAGTTCTATCTCCTGTGTCAGATGGTGGTATAATAAGGTGAGTAATATTGAGGTTAGGCATCAGTTGAGTGCTAGGTAGGTAAGGAGGGGAAATCAATAGACGACGTTGTGAAGGTACACCGATTGAGGTGGTTAGAACATGTGTTACGCATTCCTATCCTAGCCATCGCCTTCCTTAACGGGTAATGTTAGCTGACGCAGGAAAAAGAGCTAGTGGTGGTCAAACCAAAACATGACTTCATCAGTCAATGAAATCTACAACAGTTAGTTTAAGCCAGCCAGCCAGCCACGTAGGGAGGTGTAGACTTCCTGTCTACCTGGTTGGGTTCCTTGGGATCGTAAAAACCAATGAAGACTGGAGACAATTGGAGACATGTTTCAAAATCGTTCGCATTGGCTGGCGTAGATGCATTCACTCTTTGTCATTTATAATATCCAACAAAATTCTATTGTTCTTCCATATTACTATTCTTGTTGCCTCACTTACACTTCTCTTTTGAATCTCTCTTTACTCTCTTCTTTTGATTTGTATGCTACAAGGAGGGAGTGTGGCAACTCGAACTGGTGCACATCTGTGAAACGTTCTAATTTGAAACCAATCGGTTAGTCAATTTTTAAGTGATCGCGTGCTAACCTCATAAGCGAAAGATCCTAGGCCAGTATAAATTTTTATTCCTTTACGTTCCCAGTGGAAAATAGGGTCTCAGACAAGATCTTTAAAGTTTCGGTAGCAATGGTTTTATTTTTTAAAGTAGAGTGGTTATCAGTCTCACTTCACCCCAACCTTCCCTCTTTATTGGCCTTATATTCGGCTTAGTGAGGTTAAGGAATGTGTCGGTCGGGGATCGAACCCGAGACAATGTGGGTGGCTAGCAAGCATTCTACAGCTGAACCACTGGCGCATAACTCTATAGACTGAGATATAGTGGAGGAGATTTGTAGCTCAGGTGGATGATTCTAGTAGCTAATAGTTTAGTTGTGAAGCTTTAATTGTCTCTTTGTAAACAACATCCACAGCACATACTTCAATTTCAAGTAAGCTTTTAAAATTCTTCACGAGTTTATCAGTCACCTATCCTGGTAACCATAATTTCGACTGACTGGTTGTTTTTGTTTTATTTCCCCACCCTCTTGTATTGATTATTTCCTTGACCCGAAAGTTGACTTGTTGTCTATGTCATATTCACCTGAATACTAGGATTCTAGAAATTCTCCGGCAATTTTAGAGTTTTCTCTGTCTAGGATTTGTACATTTTCTTAATCGAATTGATGTCCATGGTTTTCTGCATGCATTGATGTTAGGAAGTAGATATCGTGTCTTTAGACGGCTGGTTAATGTCTACGGACGTCCATTCTGACTTATTTTTCCACAGTTGTTACAAATTATCTTGTAGATAATGTTGGCTATATCGTCTTTCGCTGTTGTGCTTTTGGTTGACATAGAGCCGAATGAAGTGAATTTTTTGATTTGTAGGCGATATCCATTCCAAAAAGTATGAATAATCTTGTAGTGATTTCGGAGATGTTCTTCAATATATGCTTTAAGCAAAGTAATCGTTAATTTCCAACAGGCTTTTCAGTTTATAATACCAGCATTAAGGCTCCATCGCTAGAAGTTGAACCTAGAGCTTGCAGGTCACGAATCAAGTCCATTGACCATCACCTAGCAACTAGGACGCAATACAACTAATCACTAATTCTAACTTCTGAAAATTCGTGCAAACACCAGTCAGTGTTGTCGATGAGCATCTACTTTGACACACAAATTGGTGAAGCCAACTGTTCCCGACTTCTGACTTGAAAGTTACTGTAATATGATGGAGAAGATTTGTAGCTCAGGTGGGTGATTTTGATATGGTTGTGTTCTCCGAGCTGGATAGTTAATTTATGAAGATACTTACCCTCAAGTCAACCTATCAAACCAAAAGCCCCCAAGGAAAGCACAAACAAAATCGCCTTACCATATATAAAGGATATCTCAGAAATGACTGCAAGACTCTTCAAACCTTTAGGAATTGACGTCGCACACAAACCAAAAAAATCACTTCACTCAGCTCTATGTCAAACAAAAGACTCAACAACGAAAGAAGATAAAACCAACATCATCTACAAGATAAATTGTAACAACTGCGAAAAACACTACATTGGCCAAAGTGGACGTCCCCTTCGTCTTCGTATCCATGAAAATAAGCTAGTCGTCAAAAGACATGACATCCACTCCCTCATATCACTACATACAGACAACCACGGACATCAATTCGACTGGGACAACGTTCAAATATTAGACAGAGGAAACAACAAGAATGCTAGAGAATTTTTAGAAGTCTGCCTGGTATTCCAGTGAATCATCAATCAATAGACACATCGAGGTAGACAAAATTTATCAACCGATAAGGAAGAAACCTCACACACAAAGGGTCAAAGTTCAAGTCGAAGAAACAATCAGTTCCAGTACAAGTAACCTAGAAGGTGTGAAGACGCACAAAACAACCAATCACGCCCAAGGTCACCAGGAGAGTTGACTAATAGTGAACTCATGGAGAAATCTAAAAGCTCAGTTTAAATTGAAGTATACGCTGGAGATGTCGCCTAGTAGGGCGATGAAAACTTCGCAAATTAACCGCCCAGCTCAGAGAACACAACCGCATCAAAAGTTACTGTAATGCTTACTACTGATTACCTACTACAGAATGAAAGTCCTGGAGTCGCACAGCGAGGAATTGTAACCAGTGGAATCTACCAAATCAGGTGTAAGGACATGTTCTCTCCGATGACGTTGCCACTACATATAGTGAATTGGGTGATATTAGAATACACAGGTCAATGAATTCCAATCAACCAAGTTGAATCGTTAACCGGTTTGCCACGTAAGTAGAAGGTCTCAGGTCCAATCTATGATGAAGTCATAGATTAGTACTGTTGGCATATCTCAAACTAGAACAAAACCACTGCTCAATACAACCTGGTCATCAATGTTTCTCTAATTGAATGTGAGTTCGTCAGCTACTTTAGGCATACATAACACTAATTTGAACAATTCACTTCATTTTGATGTAATAGCTGAATCTGAATATGCTGTTTATGAAGACAACGAAACTTTCACGATTAAATCATCTAGGTCAGATAATACAATAATAGAAAAGAGAGAAGGGGGTGGGGCGGGACACGGTGTAAGACTAGCAACCTCATCATCCAGCAGAAAAGTGCAACACCACCCCGGTGTCGTAACTTCAAAACTCGAAATCCTGTTCAGAAATGTAAATTTAAAAAACAACCCTATATATATAAACATCACTTACTTCTGCTAGCGATGTTAATTCCGGTGTTCCAGATGGACGAGCAAACTGGAGTTTATGACTATTGATACCACCAGATTTACGACCTTCAACAATTAGACCTTTACTGTCAATCAGGTAGATATGCTGACGTGCTTCTTCCATTGTTAAACCATAGCATTTATTCAACGCTAAACAAACTAGGTGGGCAAAGCCAAGATTTGCTTCCCCAGCACCATAACAGACAATGCTTTCCTCTGTCAATTTACGACCAGTTAACTTTAATGAAGCTAGCAATGCAGCTAATACGACAGATGCTGTACCCTAAAAATAATAATAAAGGAAAGAGAATTGTTGAATAATGAAATATCGAGACAAAAAAAATACACATTATTTCACTATGAAAGGCAAAGAATTCCATTCAGCTGTCTACCTGACTGAGTTTCACACCAAAAAGAATTTCCACAGAAGTTCAATTTGCCACATTTGATGTATTACACAAAGGTAGACAAAATGGAGGCGAAAAAGAGATTAAAAAGGAGTATGATAAATAGAAATGTGAGAGAGAAGGAATGATTATTATTATTCCCTTGGGTTCCGATTGGAATGTACGGCTTTAACAACACATCTCCATTTCGCCCTACTTTCTGCTGTCCTCTTCAGCTGGTTGAAGCCAAGTTTGACCATAATCTCTCATCTCCTACTCCAACTTACACGATTTCCTCCATATCACTCGCGCAAAGACAACCCACTCGCTGATTCCCATTCTAATGCAACTCCAGTGATGGCCTGCAGTGAGAGCAATGTTATTCGACTTCCTCTTCAACGTATGCCCAATCAATCCATCTCCATTTTCTCCTACATATCTGTTGAGCAACTGGCTCTCACCTGTTGGTTTGTTCCCAGCCACAGTTGCTTCTTGCTAATTCTTTCACCGCTAACGGTATCAAACTAAGAAGAGACAGCTGTTCAGTGTTCTAACTAACATTCGATCGTGACAAAATCTACCTTGTAATCACCTAATTATCAAATATTAGACAGAGGAAACACCAAGAATGCTAGAGAATTTTTAGAAGCCTGGCCTGGTGTTCCAATGAATCATCAATCAATAGACACATTGACTAAGACAAAATTTACCAATCGATAAGAAGGAAATCTCATACACAAAGAGTCAAACTTCCCGTCAAGGGAACAATCAGTACGAATACAAGTATAGACTAAGGGTTGCGAAAACAGACAGAAGCAACCAATCACGTTCAAAGTCACCTACGAGGAGAGCTGACTAATAGTGAACACATGGAGAAATCTAAAAGCTCACCTCAATTCAAATTGAAGTATGCGTTGAAGATGTTGCCTAGTA
Organism: Trichobilharzia szidati; assembly: GCA_944472155.2. Taxonomy (NCBI): domain Eukaryota; kingdom Metazoa; phylum Platyhelminthes; class Trematoda; order Strigeidida; family Schistosomatidae; genus Trichobilharzia; species Trichobilharzia szidati. The sequence continues at coordinate 48,054,505 of OX235275.1, read as the reverse complement.
GAGCAATGAAAGCTTCGCAAATAAACCATCCGGTGCTCAGAGAACACAACAACATCAAGGACATAATTATCAAGCATTATATTATTGATAGTCATGTCAATTCATGAATAATACCCATCCAAGTATTTACGAAAGTAATAAAAAACCAAGTCGTTCAACGGAGAGGTTCTTTTCGATTGATTTCAATTTCCTCAGCTATACAATGGCATCTATGTACAATTTCTCACGAAAGAAGTTAGTAAGGAAAGAGATGAACTGTCATAGGCATAGCAATACGCAAGAGAATTTCAGTAAGGGTGATAGAGTTATGTAATGAGGTTATTATTTAATGAATTAGTTTCCATAGCGAAGCTTTCGTCTTCCATGTGGACGACGACATCTTCAGCGCAAGTTTTAGTATAAAATGAACTCATTTGAATTCTCCATGAGTGATATAATTGTGTCGCCTGGCAACCATCCAGAAGGATGACGAAAGCTTCACAAATTACACCAACCAACTCAGAGAACGCAACTAATTCAAAGTCATCCGCCTGAGCTACAAATCTTCTCTATTATTTCAATAACTAGTTTCAATTAATAATATCATTTGCAGACAAAGGGATGGGTCCAACTGTTTCGAGGCAAGCCTAAATAACGTTCCGAATTAAAGTCTACAATCAATCAATAATTTTCAGCTGTATACAAGATATGTGGACGTCATTTTTGTTGTTTATGACAGTAAATGTGGCCTTAATCAGTTGTTACCTGGACATCCAATGATAAAATTCACTCATGAAATGGAAAACGAATGTAAAATTCATATTCTCGATGTTGTACTAACAAGAGGACCCAATGGAAGGTTTGTATGTAGGAAATCTACATGGAAACTATCAACTGATATGTTTCTATAGCTGGGGTTGCCAATTGATCGAAAACGAAATTTAACTATAACCACTTAGCTCTTGTTTTCGAAGTATTCACGATCCTGACATTATTCTAGAAAAAGAGTTAAACCTTTCGAGGGGAATTTTCATCCAAAATGGATATTCACTAAGATTTACTGACAAGAACATAAAAACGAAAATGTAAAGACATGATTTGCAATTAGTTGTGTTCTCTGAGCTGGTTGGTTTAATTGCAGAGCTTTCGTCGTCCTCCTGGACAACATCTACAGCTCAGCGGAAGTTTTAGCATAAAATGAACTGATTTAAATTCTCCATGAATGATAGAATTGTGTCTCCTGGTAACCATCTTCGGGACTGGTAGCCGATTTACACCTGTATTGATCAGTTTTTATTGCCTTGGATTTTGAACTTAGTCATCACATGATTTACTTCTTATTAGTTGGTAGATTTGGTCTATATTAACGTGTTTGTTATTCGCTGATCGCTTGATACCAGGCTTCTAGGAATTCTCTGGCATTACTTTTCGTGTTTCCTCTGTTTAAAATTTCGACATTATCCCAATCATCAAATTGATGTCCATAATTATCTACATGCATTGATATGAAAGAATATATATCATGTCTTTTTACAGCTAATTTGTGTTCTTGGATTCTGATTCGAAGGAGACGCCCACTTTCATCGATGCAATGTCTGTTACAGTTCATACACACAATTTATTTTGCAAATAGTATTAATTTTATCTCCTTTTTCTGTTAGATGGGTCTTTTGGTTTGCACAATATCGACAAATGAAGTGATTGCACTGGCTGGCTGGCTGGCTTGTGTGCTATATCTATATCAAACGGTTTCAGTATTCTAGCTGTTATTTCAGAGATATTTCTCATGTATGGTAGAATGAATTTTCTTGTGGTCTTTGATGATGGTTTCTTGTTGGTGTTTTGATTCGACTTTAAACACTTTTTGATGAAATTTTGAGGATATCCATTCTTTTTGAAGACTGTTTGTAGGTACTTTTCTTCCATTCTTTTCAACTCTGGAGTGCTACAATGTGTTTGAACTCTTTTAAACAATGTCTGTACACAGTTTCGTTTGTGAGTAATTGGATTATTGCTAGTATAGTTGAGTATTTGGTCTGTGTGCGTTGATTATACACAGATATGCCTTTCAAAAGGAAAATGTTTGCAGAAATGCTAACAGCAGTGTTCTCCAGTCACCCAACTAGTCTACAGAAGCATGAAAGACAGGACCTGGTCTGTGACTACTTACATATATGCTGATGCAAAGTGATTACTGTAGAAAAGAAACACCAATAATAATGACGACTAATGTGAATCGTAAAGTATAGTCGGTATAGCAAATTGTGCAGTACTCTTACGATACTTTTAGTCTTGTCGTCCGAAAGATTAGAAATTTCATTTAAACCATAATGACTTTCAATGGAAAATTAGATTACACTTTCCACAAAATACAAACTGAGCACCTTTTGGAAGACCTCTCTTGCTTTGATCCAACATGTGATTAGCTAGTTGAAATATGGAGGTGTAGTTATGAGTTGGCGCGTGAACACCATCTCTGGATTCCTTTGCATTCCATGTGGAAAATAGGCCTTTAGGGTTTAAAGATCTTAGTAACGATGAGGTTACTAGCCTCACACTCACTCAACCTCCAGGCTAACTACCAGTTGGATGAGAGTGAATCGGTCGAGAATCGAGCTCACACCTTCCACATGTGTGGTTGGAGAGCAGTGCATCATTGAACCACGACCACCGACGGAGGATTTAAACAACCATATCTCTTTCAAACTGAATTCCGAATTAAATACATGAATGAATGAATGAAAAATCTGTTCAAAAATTGAAATCAATCACTGTTGTAGTGATTAGAAAATGAATAGATATAGGGTTAGCTATATATATATGATAATAACAATAATATTGACATTATTATAACATACAGACACACACACACACACAGACGCATTGACTTACTTGGATATCATCGTTAAATGTACTATAGATGGGTGCATATTTTTGTAATAATCGAAAAGCATTATGATTTGCAAAATCTTCAAATTGTATCAGGACATGTTGACCGAATCTAAATAAAATATATGTATGTATGTATGCGTATCGTATCGTATACAAGGCAAAATGTAAGATAAATTAGAATAAATATCTTGAATACAATGAACAGTATTACTATTATTATTTTATTACAGGATTTTAACCTATGTTGTCTACTTTATAAATAAAATTTAATTTCGTTTATTGACAAATCCTCATCTTGTACAACGATCTCTTCAGCATGTATCCGATTTGTCTCCATCTTCCTCTACATATCTGTCAGGTGATAGGTTCATGGTTGATTTGGTGATAAAGTTCCTTGTTCCTAATCCTTCTATGCCGGCCATTTGATCATGAGTATCTGCAGAAGGCAGAGCTGTTGATGCAAGAATGCAGTAGCCTGCTGAAAATGCTTTTTGTAGCCCAAGTTAGAGCATTGAATGGCCTGACATTAGTGTTGAAACTCCGAACTTTGTTGCTTATCCGGAGAGCAGTGGATTTCTATGACGGTCTGTCTTCGTTTACCAATCCTGCCCTTGATATCCTCATCCGTATGGTTGCCAGTAGTTGAGATGATGCTGTCTAGGTAACTTCCTTCATATTTCTCTCGTTGATAGGGATTAGTCCTTGTTGTTGTTGTTGCTGTTGCTACTGGATGGGTATTCTCATCATCTCTGTCCTCACCCACTGCTAACTTCGCTGCCACTTCTTTGTCGAATAGTATATTGTGACTCCAATATGGATAAAATTTTATTTGGAAAAATCACACTGTGTTAGCGTACAGTAATATTTACTCATGACCACGTTTCAAGCAGAAATTATTACTGCTCATAATCATATAATAATAATAATAATAATAATAATAATAGTATATTCTCATTTTTGTACATGAGGGACGCCAGTTCGATAAATTACACATACGATTAGTAAGTATAGTTAGTAATGATAATATAATAGGGTAAATATTTATTCATACAAATATAGGACACACAAGTTGTATAGGAATGGATAAGAATTATTTAATTTACATATTTAAATTACATGGATTACGGTTTAATAACATGGTTGTTGTCATTTTATCTTTAGTTTGTGGGGAAAATCGGATAACTGGTGATTCAATGGAACACACCAACAAATATAGAGATACTGACTTCGCATTACAGGCACTACTCACATAACTTTCTTGCTTCATTGATACACATGAGTAAAATTGATTAGACATTTGAATGAAATCAGTAATATAAGATAAAGTACATTCGTAAATAATATTAGTACTAGAGAAAAGCTCTGTAGGCTGAAGGACCCGGTGGACCCAATTAAATAAAATAATATAGTTTACCAAATACCTTCCAATGACTATCAGTTAGGTCAACTACATAAGCCAGTTAGACTTGTAGAAAAGGAGCAGTAGGATTATCAGAACATAAGAATTTAGCTGAGGTTAGAATGATTGACCACACCCACGAAGATAAGTAGTTTAGGAAAAACGCTCAGCACTGCATTGCACTGCATGCATTAAAATACAACCATACAATAGGGTTGGTGGAACACAGTCAAAATTCTAAAAAGTAATACAGGTAGGTGAGTGGAGAGCGAGAGAGATTGATTACTGAATCCTGCCTGGTTCATCGAGTCTACACCCAACACATGCAACAGAACTGACTCAACACAAATACAAGAGGTATGCATGGAAGATATTATTACCACCAGTCAAATCAGAGGATAATAAATAATGTAAAAATGTATTCAATTCACACACTATAGCATTCTAACAAGTTACTTATTTATTTTGCTATGAAAACATCTCAATTCCCATCTGATTGTATTTTATTGATAACACTAATATTATTTCCGAATGTACTTTATCTTATATTGATTTTATTCAAATGTCTAATCATCAATTTTACTCATGTATATAAATGAAGCAAGAAAGTTGTGTGAGTAGTGCCTTGATATGATTATGAGTAGTAATAATTTGTGCTCGAAACGTGCACTGTACGCTAACACGGTGTGATTTGTCAAAATTTTATCCCTAATGGAGTTATACTCTACCACCACAGTTCCCAAGTTTTATACTTATACCAGTAGATTATTAGTTGTTAATCCTTGGGTTCTGAATGGAATATATGGCTTCAGAGGCATATCTCCATTCCCCTCACTCCTTTACCATGACTTTCAATTGGCTACACGACTGGTCAGAAACTTTCATTTCATCATCTCCGCACATAATCACTTCAATATTACCCTCAACCAACCCGTCGCTTCTTCGTTCGAGACCCATCTGATGACCTAACTGACTTATGATGTTAACCAACAGATTTCACAGCGTATGTCGAATCCACCTCGATTTGCTTCTGCATATTCATTTGTCACAGGTTTTTGCTTGCCAGAGTTCCTTTTCGCCTATTCTTTCTACCCGGCCATATGATCTTAAGTATTGAGGCAGCGAAGGCAGATGTTGATCAGAGCCCCCATTAGCCTGTTGTAAATGTCTGTGTGACGTCACCTCTGAACCATTTAGAAGTACTGACTAACTTGATAATATTAGTGTTGGAAATTCAAATCTTGTTCCCTACGCTGTATACTGCCGGTCTGCATATTAACTTCAGAGTAAGGAATATTCACCTTGCTTTGCCAATCCTAACTGGCTTTAAAGTCATCATTCCCGTTGTCTATAGTTCAACTGATGCTGTCGAGGTAAGTGAATGACACGACTTCCACTTAGATTTCTTCCATTGATAGTATTCGGTGTTAGTTGTTGATAGTCAGGTATCTTCATCACTCGTGTGTTATCTATGTTCACTTCAAAATCCTATCTTCTCTGCCTTCTCTATCGATTTCTTGATTCTTTTGCTTTTCGCGTTTGTATAACGTGAGATATAAATCACCAGAGAAGTCCAGACCCACAATCCTTTTGTCGCCTATCTTCTCCCTTCCCCTGGTCCGTCACATGATCCATTTCGAGTGGAAGAATGACTAACGTGTTAAACTGTCAAAGAAGGACAACTTAAGCGTAATCCAGAACTAGTGCAACATCATGTTCTTCTACCCCCAATCCAAGAAACTATTGAGCCGTATCATCCTGAAAAGACTAAACGATGGGCTAGATGGACAAATTCGTTCGCAACAGGTCGAATCCAGTAAAAACCTGTAGGCTGATTACAATCTGGAACTAAACATTTCAAAATAGGACTACCCAAATAACAATATTATTTTAATATACACTCAGAAAACAAAACTGAACCTATATCACCTTCATCGAAACAAAACAATATGCACTAGACTAGACTAGAATAGACAAGACTAATGAACTTGAATGACACTTGACATAAAACTCTAACTGTAACCACAACTAAAATAGTAACATTAGATAACATTAAACTGTTCGATTTACAACACGACCAAAACAATACTAGAATGCAGAATTATTTAGGTTACATAGAAGTCATACAAATACAGACGCCGTCGACGGTAATCACCAGAACGATACAATTTTGACCACGAATTGATATCACGAATTGGTAGAAGTCAGAATTCATGGGCCATTAGATTGGCTCCTAGCGGCTGAATGGTTTATGAGCTTGACTTGCTACCATAAGGTCCTAGGTTCGAATCCCAGTGGGTAAGTACTGTCAATGAGCCCCAAAACGAAGACCAGGCGACTGTCCACTGCTTCCAGATGGTTTTCAATGGTTCTCCCACTGATATTAATTCATGGTCAGACTTAAAACACATCAAATCCCTATATAAGTTAACTCTTGACAATTTTGTTCCCCGTGAATCTTTGAATTCACTATTCCGACCTCCGTCTCTATCTAGGTAATTCCACTTTTCTCAAAAGAACGGTTACTAAACAAAGAATACTCTTTTCGATAACCTGCTCTTCATTAGGTTCTACAGTTATATACACATAATAGTGATCCTAAAAAGTACGTCTACAATTGTAGTAGTGTTGAACTAAATAAGGTGTAATTCGAAGTATTTTCCTTTGTCCTTAGACTTTGCGATAGACTGAAACGAGTTAATCACTTAGATACTGGTATTGAATGTGAAAACCTATTTAGTCAGACAAGGGATCCAGTTTCATCATTCACCCGGAAACTAGAATGCTTCAAATCCAGTCTAGTGGATTGTTGTTATCAGTACAAAAACACCAAATAAGACAGTAAAAGTTTCTTGACAAAGGAACACAGAGAAGAACTAAAGAAACTGATAAATGATGGGAAACTGATAATCTCAAAGCCTGATAAAGGATCAGGAGTAGTCCTCCTTGAAAGAAGTGACTATATTGAAAAGATGAATGATATATTGAAGGACAAACAGAAGTTTCAAAAACTTGAGAAGAAGAAACATTTCAATAAAAGAATAGAGAACGAATTAACCAGACGTTTGAAGAAACTAAGGAAGGAACAGATATTTTCTGAAAGTTTATATAAAGAGGCCAAGCCAACGGGCATGTACACGCGAAGATTATATGGTCTACCTAAAGTGCATAAACCGGGGTACCATTAAGACCAATACTTGATATGCAAAATTCGCCTTACCATGCTCTAGCTAGAAGGTTAGTAAATATTCTCAAACCTTTGCATGAGAAGATAGTGAAATATAGCGTCAAAGACGTATTTGAATTCGTAGACAAATCAAAGATATTCATATCAAGGACAAAACCATGATATCTTCGAAAATAACATCTTTATTTACAAATGTACCTCTAGTAGAAACAGTTAACTACACATGTAAACAAGTGGATAACCAGTCAGTGAATATTGGCATCCCAACGGAAATCCTAAAAGAATTGTTATTAAGGTGTGCCATGAACGTAAATTTCAGATTTGATGGCACACTCTACAGACAAGTGGATGGGATGGCGATGGGCTCCCCATTTAGTCCCATTTTGGCTGATTTCTTTCTAAGTAAACTAGAAAATGGACCTTTGAACAACCTTATCAGAAAATTATGATTTAATTGCCGGTATATGGATGACACCTTTACTCTTCGTGATAAGGATTGGGATAGGAACACAATAATAACTGAATTCAATGAAGTACATTCTGCTATGAAATTCATATGAGAAGAGGAATCTCAAAATAGAATCGCCTTCCTAGACGTCCTCCTTACAAGAAGACCAGATGGTGGTATAAAGAGAAATTTGCATAGAAAAAGTACATGGACAGGACAATATGCACACTTTCATAGCTTCGTTCCCCTCCAGTACAAAAGAAATCTAGTAAGGACCTTCAGCCCCAGGGTTATAGCTATACGCTCAGAAGAGGTAACTGAAGATGAGCTAAGGGTTGTATATGATACCTTGATTGATTGAAAATAGATATCCAAACAAATTCATCAGGAAACGTATGACTAAGGAAGTTGAAAAGGACTATTCACTATCCGTATACAAAAAGCCTTTATACATACGACTGTAATTCAAGGGCGATATACCAGGTGAAATAATTACTAACAAGTTAAAAAAAATCAGTTCAAAGAAATTTTAATGCTGGCAAACTACAAGTCTCATTTTCTACACGACTGATGATGATTCCTTGATTGAAACATGAAGTACCTAGACTAGGCACTTCCAACTGTATCTACCAATTCAACCGCGCGTGTGGAGCGAGTTATATTGACTGTTGCTCTAGGAACTTGATTTTTCGTGCTCGAGAACATATCCCATTATCGCTAAATAAGGGTGTATTAAAAACAGTTCGACATTAGACCACCTGGTCCAAACCGGCCACAAAGCCAGCTAGCATTGAAGAATCCTTCTCTATCATCTACCGGGTACCAAATAAACTGCCAAAAACATCGAGGTACCACATACTCCTAAGAGCAGAGGCTATCGCGATTCGCGTGAAACAACCAGTGCTTTGTGTGCAAAAGGAGAAGCATGTCCAGCCAACTACTACTGTCCTGGCCGGCCTTCAGTGGAGACTATAAATTCATGAATTTGTATCATTATCTTTCCTAATTTTTCTGACATTCAGTTTATTGTTATGTTGATGCTATTGAACTGTAATCTATTGATATTATTATTGATTCGATGTTATTTAAACAACATTAATGTTGTTATCAAAAAGAATATACTTTGTTCAGTAACCATTTTTTTGAAAATTTCAATTCCACTTTTGTTTCCATTCAGTAGAATTCCTTAAGGTTTTTTAAATAATCGATTTCTTTGATCTTATAAACTTCAAAGAGAAACATTAATTTATGAGTAGAAATCAAGTAGTCTTTATCGACACACAGGTATATACGATACAAAGAAAGAAGATCAGAGGCCGTATATAGCATTCTTAGTAATAAGGCTGAAATTAGAGTAAAGAAGAGGATGTACTATTATGTTTGAAATCTTTAAATCCAACACACAGCCTTGGTCCAGATGGTGTACAAGGCATTCTTCTTCAAAAGTGTGCAGACATCTTGTGTCATCCTCTTACTCAAATCTTTAATGCATCATTTAACAAGGAAACGGTACCCGCTAACTGGAAAGAAATCAAGGTTGTACCTGTACAGAAATCATCTTCTGGAGCAGGTATAAAGTTTAGACCGGTCGCTATAACATCTCCTTTTTTGAAAACTATGGAGAAACTTCTTTTGAATATTCTTAAACCTTCTTTAAAAGCTTTTAGTGACCCTAAGCAGTTTGCTTATAAGTGTGGAAGTACATTAGATGCAGCCATTGTACTACACCATAATATTGTTTCCTGCCTTGATACGGGTGCTAAGTTCGTTCAAACAGCTTTTTTAGACTATACTGCAGCTTTCGACTCTGTTCCTAGGACAATTTTATTAGGAAAGATGATTTCAGCACAGACAGAGTCCTGGGCAACTAGATGGCTGTCTTCTTATTTTAAGGATAGGAAACAGCATACTGTTTTGGCTGGAAAGCGCTCCACTTCTCAGCTAACTGAAAGTGGTGTGCCTCAAGGTGCAGTACTTTCTCCATTTCTCTTCCCTTTCTTTTTGCATGACCTTCCGAACTCACCCAAAGTTAACTTCATTAAGTATGCTGATGATCTGACCGTTTCTGTCCCTGTAGTTTCCACATCGGATTGTTCCCAAATGAATGGCTTCTTAGCTGAAGTTAAGGATTGGTCTGGCTAAAATGGTCTTAAACTAAATCTAACTAAATGTAATACTGTTGATTTCAGCTTGAGAAGTGAAAAAGACATGCATGGATTGATCCAATCTCATGATTGTTGTAATATTGATGGTACCATGATAGAGAGTAAGTCAAGTGTTTCTTATCTTGACATTAGTTTCTCTTCAAACCTTTGCTGGTCGTCTCATATTCTTATAGTGTCTAAAAAGATTTTCTGTCTGACTTATTACATAAAGAAGTTGAGTCACTCAGGTATAACCCACCCTCTTCTCATACAATTTATTAATTCATGTGCTTTGCCCATCATTCTTTATTGTTCTCCATTATTCTTCCCTGGGCTACTCAAGAAAGACCATATAATACTACGAAGAACATTGAAGGCTGTAAGTAGGGTCAGTGCTATCCCTTTGACTCAACTACCGACACTGTTGTCAATAGGCACATGAAATCTTGTAAACACTTAGCTAAAGTTATCTTGTCTGATAGTGAACATCCTCTTTATTCACAATTGTTTCCTTGTATCTCTTCGGGTAAGACCAGAAGAAATTTCATAAACATTTATGCTCGTACTACAAAATATAAAAATTCGACCGTACCATATTTGGCACGAGTATTGTGTGAAGAGACGAATATCAGAAAAGAACTTTTACAACTTTTAAATCATTAACTAAACTATAAAATGTAATGATGCATATTATTGCATGTGTGATTTGTTATATTATTTATTTATTATTTCACTATGACCTAGAAATGGTGTGATTTTTTGGGGGTTTTATTCTTTCCTATTAATTATCAATATTTTTAAAATTTTATACATTTATATAATTAAAACAGAGCAAAACCATTGTAATATGTAAAAGAAACGCTGAAAATTCCATGCTGTAAATTGTTATTGTTGTGGAATAAAGTGAATATTATTATTGTTATTAATATTATTATTATTAACATTTAAACCAACCAACCAGAGCAGTCAAAGAGAAACTTTGTGGTAGTTAAAAGACCCAACAGAACCAATTAGGGACAACAGTAATGTAATTCACCAAATACCATGTTATGACTGTGAGTGAGGTCGGTTTACATAGGTCATACTAGTAGACCGGACCGATTGGATTACTGGAACATAAAAATTTAGATAGAGTTAGACGGATTGACCTGGTTAAGTTAAATAATCTAGAAAAAAAGCTCGGTTATTGCAATGCAGTGACATTCCATAATGGATAAGATTTTATTTTGATAAATCACACAGTGTAGTACAGTTATATTAACTGATGACGTTTCGAGCACAAACTATTGCTCATAATCATATCAAGTTACTCACACAACTTTTTTTCCTTCATTTATATACATGTGTGGAATCGACTAGATATTGGAATAAAATTTAATATGAGATAATGTACATTCAGAAATAATAGTACGAGTGTTATTAATCCATTGCAATTAGATGGGAAATACGACGAGTGTTTTTTACAGTCATAATAAGTTGATTGTTAGAATGTGTTGATGTGTTTGAATGGAAATAGAATTTTAAGATTATTTATTATCCTCTTCTGATTTGACTGGTGGCAATAATACGAGTGTTATTAATCCATTGCAATTAGATGGGAATTATGGTCAATGACAAAGATTATGTAATTGTTGTCGAAACATCCGAAAAAGCTAGAGAATCAGCATCAAGAAAATCAAAAGCCACACAAATCAGAAAATTCAACAAACTAATTGAAGAAAGGAACACAGCAAATAAAATTGATGTCAACGCTTCATCCTCTATCGACAGAACAAAGTGGGTGATCAACCTCTCATCAAAGGAACTAAGCTCTAGTGAGATAAAAGTACTTGAGAAAGGACTAAATTTCAATGTAACAGTTAACAAATTAAAACCAGAGGATGTCATTCCTAGCATAGAAGTAGCGCTAGGTTCAATAGATAAGACAACAGCAGAAGGGGTTCGAGCACAATGTGCATTAACCCTGAAAAATCAAAAGAAGGCAAAATCGAACTTAACAAAATTGGAAAGAGAAGCTTTAATTAGTCTAAAACAGGATAAAAATATTGTCATTGCAAAAGCTGATAAAGGAAACGCCACCGTAGTTCTGAATAAATCTGACTATATCAAAAAAGTTATTGAACATATTGAAATGGGTCCATATGAGGAAATTAAAAAGCCTGTAGATACAATAATGAATAAGGTTAAGAAATCTACAGCAGAACTAATACGCAGAATAAGGCCGTCACTGGGTGAGTCTAAATGGTTTAACTTAATGCCTAAAACTAATAATGCTAGTAGATTATATGGTACTATTAAAATACATAAGCCAGGATACCCAATAAGGCCAATAGTAGATTTTAGAAATACCCCAACTTATGAATTATCAAAACACTTAGCTTTAATACTATGCCCTATCAGAAATAATTCAAACTCTAGATTAACTAATTCATATGAGATGAAAAATAAACTT
>OX235275.1:48012329-48041505 GCA_944472155.2 Trichobilharzia szidati | reverse complement strand
GTAGACACCTTTCTTGATACTCGATACGCAACCATAGAATACGCATCTATCTTAAGATCGCGATATATTCAACGAAGAGACTGTTTCCAACGAATTCGTTATCAAGCTCTTCAACCATATAAATATATATATAGGCGTTTTTTAAAAATTATATCCCGTGGGGAATTTCTAAATAAAGATGTGAATTTCGATTAAGTAAGGAAGACGAAATTTTCAGTATAAAATGATATCATCATTCTATTTCACAGGTTCTCATCAGCTGTCACTGGCTACCTGAAATTACAATGGTTATATATAGATGATAATAACATACTTTAATGTTTGAGTAGTAGTAAAGAAGAGATAAAATTGATGCATCCAAAAAAGAATGAAAGCATTACAATTTTTGGTTTAAGTTTTCATCATCAATTTATACACTTTTAAAGTTGAAAAGAGGGAGGAGGGGGTAAGACAGAAAACAGAAAAAATTAATCAACAGAATAGTGTTAGCTTGTAGGTTCACATAGAAACTCAAAAAACGAAAGCGGTTACAGTTTATGAGATTAAGATTTGTTTAGTGAGTTGAGATCACTGAATTAGATGACTAATTAATGTAATCAAAATCAAAATTCAGTTACCAAGGGAGTGAGAGATTAATCGCACTCTCTTTCGATATGCATAAGTCTGGTTTGAGTGGTTTGATTGCGATCGCTTCGACAAATCGTAGTAAATTTGCTGTCATTTGTCTATTTAATATTTTGAAGGACTTAGAAATCTATACGAGGTGTCGGTATCAACAATATGTCTGGTAATTGCACTCTGAGAATATTTGCTTCCTTTCAGGCATAGGTTTCTTGGAATATGTTCAGAAAACCGGATAGAACCTTCTTTCCGTCTTCCAATGTACTTGCTCCTGCAAGTGCACGTAAATTCATAAACGCGGTTGGAGGTGACATCAGCAGGGTATTTATCCAGTTTTGAGTGGCTTATAGAAGTGGTGCTGTATAATGTTATGAGTTTTGCTGCCGGGAAGCTTCTATTTATTGCTCCTTTCAGTCTTTTGTCAATCTTTTGTGACACTGCATCTCCTTTGATTGGGAGACAAGTAAACACTTTTTTTCTTTTCTATGGTTGGGTGTTTTTCTTTCTTATCTTTTTCTCTGCTATACTTCTGTATAAATCCCTTAAGGTATCTCTTAGGCATTTCTCGACGAATTATAATTCTTCTTTGACCTTGTTCGGTGAACATAGCTTCCTGGCTCTGTCGTACTAACTCATCACTAATCCACGTTTATAGCTTATGGGACAAAAGCTGTTATAGTGAAGATATTGCCCAGTCCATGTTTCTTTTCTATAGATGGACTTTTCGATCGTGCCTTCGTTTGTTCTTTCTATATTTAGATCCAGGAAATTGAACTCATTATTATGTTCATATTCCATGGTGAATTTGATGTTTGGATGGGTCTCATTTAGGCGATCATATAATGCCGATGCGTGATCCATGTCGTTGCAAACAACAAATGTGTCATCAACATATCGGCGATAGTAGGTTGTTTCATTGATAGCAGAACTTAGTTGTGTCTGTTCAAGGTAAACCAGACTTATGCATACCGAAAGAGAGTGCGATTAATCTCTCACTTTACTATCGTATATATATTTGGGTGTTTTAAAAAAATAATATCCCGTAGGGAAATCTAAATAAAGACGTGAATACATAAAATCATGGTAGTATAGAATGCAATTAAAATTAAAATGTTTGTGATTATAATCATAGTTCAATATCAAACGTCAAGTGGTAAAACAAATAATCTCCTATGTAGAATAAATAGTGCATAGGATGTATAGAATTCTGAAAGGTAGTGTAAAATTATATGACTAGTAAGCAAATAGAAACGTTACATAACATGATAGAAATCTGATAAGATAGGATTTAACATTGCAGAAAAAACTGTTGGATATAACTTGACAAATGGGACAGGTGAAATGATACCACAGACAGTCCAAAGTAAGATTAATAATAATAATCGTACCAATGAGGGAGAGGAGGTATATGGACTAATTAAATGATCACGAGGTGAAATTAGTTAGAGAACGATCTGGAAAAACTTAGAGTCTTGGTTTCGGACTCTCCGGCAACACGCACCCACCACCAGGGTTCGAACCCAGAACCTTCCCTTCCGGTTAAAAGCCAGTTTGAAGGGCAAGTAACTGTCCTCTTGCCTGGCTTGGTGGACCCCGCTGGTTACGAATTCTCTGGAAGGTCCCTGCAAACCAACACTTGAAAATAAATACAAGTGTTGGATATAGGAACTGTACATACTTATGTTGTATACAAAGGTCTGACTTAGATGCATGATTAGCCAAATCCTCCACTGGCCATCAGGCCTTCAGTTGAACATAGAGAAAACAGAGGTGATGAAGATTCCTGGACAACACCAACAGCAAAAACAACAACAGACAACGATCAGCATAAATGGAAGGAACCTGAAAGAAACAACCTCTTTTACCTACCTACCTGGGAAGCATCGTTTCAACTACAGGCAGACGGAACTGATGAGGATATCAAAGCAAGGATCGGAAAAGCAAGACAAGCTTTCACTACTCTCAAGTCTGTGTGGAGGTCAACAACACTCAGCATCAAAAATAAGATCCGGATTTTCAACTCCAATGTGAAGTCAGTCAGTGCTACTATACGGATCAGAGACTTGACCAGCGCGTCATAAAGAGCATCTCAAACAAACTACAGACCTTCATTAACAGTTGTCTTCGCTCAATACTCAAGATCAGATGGCCAGAAAAGATCAGCAACAGGGATCTCTGGGAGCGAACCAACCCAGCAGGAACCGATTGTGAAACAAATAGGCAGGAAGAAATGGAGATGGATTGGCTGGCCACACTCTGAGGAAACCATCAAGTGACATCACTAGACAAGCCATTGCTCGAGTGGAACCCGAAAGGGAAGCGGCGAGTTGGTCGTCAGTGCAAGGGTGACTTGGAGGAGGTCATGTGAAGAGGAGATGAAAACGTGTGGGCAGACTTGGAGCCAGGTGAAAACTCTAGCAGAGAACCGAACGCATTGGAGACGCGTGGCTAAATCCCTATGTTCCTCTAGGAATTAAAGGAAATAATAATAATAATCCACTGGCCTTAGCAGTTTGAAATGAAAAAAAAGCTGCAAGCCAGCATGATTTCGATAGATGATCTCAAAAATTATTGTCGGTGTTGGTAGAATGAAAAGAGTTTTACAAACACTTGACTTACCTCTTTGTAAAACTATGCCTGAATGTGCCCTCGTATCCACGTGGAAAGCATTCTCTGGTGACGACGAATGTACCTATTTTAAATTTGTCCCGACTGGTTTTGATATGCCGCGGGTCTGTAATAATTTCTTTTAAGACACACTTGGACAGATGATTTCACAATACACTTTATAAAGAGTTGGACAGACCAATAAACGAATAAACAACACCAGACATCATAGCAGAATGGAACTGTACACATGTCTATTTATAACATATATCATATGGCAAAACAGTACTGTCTTTAGCTGGGTAATATTTCCAACATAGTATCAAGTTTGAGTGTTTCAATCGACAGCAGAGTTCATGCATTCTCGAATAACTGAAACTATTCCACTACTTACTCTAAGACAAACGTAGAATAAACTATAAAATGCCAAGCTTCACAGTTCTGAAGTTACATTCAGTGTGAAGAAAGCCATTAACAGACATCTTCTTAATATAAGGGTCATGAGATGGACATCGAAAAATCCTTTAAAATGACTAATGGACAAAAAGGCTCAATTCTCCTCAAGTTTGACGAAGCAATTTCTATCAAACGCTTGAAACCCGATTTATGTGTTCAGAAAGAAGCAGTTATCAGTCTTTTCTTGCCCTGGTAACTGGATGTCTTCATTCTCTCTTTCATTTGACTAAGTAATCTTTGGCTTTAACCTCGCCCCTTTGACATAGTGTAATTTTGCTTGTCTCTTGTTTCTGTGATTTGAGTTAAACTCACCACATTGTTATTCACTTTGTTAGCTACTCATCATCTTAGTCACCCCATGTGAAAATCGCATGTTGAAATTGTTCCTGTATATAAACTTAATAGTATCTTTGGGCTGTAAGCAGCTGATGGGAAGTCAACGAAATAAATGATGGTCCCATCTTGTTCTTGTTTTATTCAAAATCATAAAGGGCAATAAACGTATGAAGAAAAGAAATTGTGTCTCCAAATTGATTGAATTTAAAAAATTATCGACCACCAAAAATCTACTTAATGGTTCCATAATCACCTGTAAAAGTGACTACCTTGAATTCGATACTCCCCACGGTGGTTACAAAGCCTAAACTACTTAATTGCCTCCGAGTGATTGATTGACTGACTGACTTAGAAATGTGGAACTGTTAACACAAAATGGAGTCAGTCCAAGATGTCTCACTTCTAAGAAGTACTCATAAAAGTCCAGAAATGAGATACACTGAGACTTTAATTGTTAAATACCTGTAAGAAGTGCGGGGGGGGGGCGTAATTAGATGAAAACTGGTAAGGATTGTAACATGGAGGAAATACACCTACCCGAATGCTAACAAATTTGAACCATGTTATACCAGCACATAGTCTCCAACCATTAATTCTTTACATTCCAAAGGACCACACCCAGACAGTTTATACCTCCTTATGTGACTGAAAAACTCAATGAATAGGTGCCATGACCAGTCAAAATTGACTTCTTTCTAACTTTAATATCATAAATTGAACATTGTGGATTAGATCAAATAAAGTATAATTATATTTCAATATTACACACAATGATAAGTTTTTTCTTTCTAACTTCCATTCCATTTCATCCATCAATGATAAGGTAGATTCCATATTAACCACTCAATGACATAAAATATAGATGTGTTCTGTTTTTTTTAACATTTCACTGTCGTATTAATTCCGATTACACCTAACTTGCTTTATTAAGGGATTAAATTGTATGAAATTCACAAAAGTTTGCATCTCTACATAAATGTTTTTATTTTATCAGAGTTAAACTACTTATAAGTAGTATGAATATTATGATCAATTAAAGATGGAGATGAGAAATTTCAATTAGGAGGGGCAGGTTATTTTTCGCCCTATAGATAACTTTAGAGGAAAAGGCTATGGAAGTAAGGTGAGGAGGATCTACCAGACGTCCTCTTATTGTACTTTTTGCAGCCCCTATTTCCAATTCTTCATTACCAGTCAAGATATCATCCTTGCACTCTTTTGGACAAAATCCGCGCCGAATGACTCATAAACATAAATCCACATAGATTTAGTCACTGTAAGGATCTTATCTTCAACCTATTGAACAGTAAAGTTCGACCGGAAGATATTATTCTTAACTATGCTCCAACGAATTTCCTTTCCAAGGATTTTGGGGTCCTTCAGCACTCAGCATGAAAAATAAGATCCGGTTTTTCAACTCCAATGTGAAGTCTGTGCTACTATATGGAGAAGAGACTTGGCGCGTCACGAAGGGCACTTCGAAGAAACTACAGACCTTCATAAACAGTTGTCTTCGCTTAATACTACTCAAGATCAGTTGGCCAGAAATGATGAGCAACAGGGATCTCCGGGAGTGAACCAAACCAGAAGGAACGAATTGTGCATCAAATATGCAGGAATAAATGGAGGTGAATAGGCTATATTCTGAGAAAACCATCAAGTTAGTGACATGACATGCTAGGCCATTGTTCGAGTGGAAGCTGAATGGGAAACGGCGAGTTAGTTGTCAGTACGAGGGTGACACAGAGGAGATCATGCGAAGTGAGGATGAAAGCATGTAGGCAGACTTGGAGCCAGGTGAAAACGTTGGCGGAGAACCGAACGCAATGTAGAGGTGCGGCTGAATCCCTATGTTCCCCTAGGAAACAAAAGTAATAATAGTAAATAATATAAGGACTAAGGCGGCCAGCTCAACTTTGTATTCAAGGCTCACATATAGCATTTTTTTCTTTGAAAACATTACTGTTAAGTTATCTGGGTGAGTAACACTATGTGTAAATTCGTGTGTGTTTACTAGTTCACCATCTCCTGTGGAGCCAGGTATATCGACCGTTCGACGTGGATTTTGTCACAGAGTGGGTGCAAGAACCCTATTTCGCTTGGTAATGAAGAGCTGGAAGTGGGTAGCACAATAGCTACATGATTAGTAGTAAACACCGAATGTTCACATTTTCAGTAACTTTATCCGGCTCTACACTCATATAAATCCATAAAAGTTAGTTTGTAATTCTTGACAATCAATAAAATCAATGTTTCTTTTAAGAAACAACATCAAATCATTGACGTCAGAATTCCAAGAGGTATATGTGAATAAACTGTTTTAATGGATTATAGTCTAAAACATGCGCATTTGTGATGATATGCACAAATATAACACGGAAATTAAACATCAGATTTCAGAAGTAAATAAATAACAACAGATATATTGTAGTCGTGAATGCTCCTTGAGACTGATTATAGACTTCATAGGGATGAATAATAACATCAGAAAAAGGCAGAAAGTGGGGTAAAAGGTTATGTGTGTGTGAGTGCCAGTGTGTAAGAGTGAAAAACTAAGTTTTGACTGGTAGATACACATCATTAACAGACTTATCACGCCTAGAGTGGTAAATTTTCTGTATTGTATCAAAATGGCTATATGTGTGTATTATTAGAGTATTACCAAAGATGATGAGGATCCAGCTGAAAAGTAAGCTTTACTTCTTCCTCGCTCAGTTGTTTTGTCTACTCAACAATTTACCTACTCACTACACACCCCAATCCAGATTTATGCTGCCTATCCTTCTTATTAATAAATTGTTGTCAACTTGATAAAAATACATACAAACCCTGTTGTGTAATATGTAGTAATAATAAATTTGAAACAATTAGAGTTCCCTTTATGAATTTAGACAAAGCAATAAGAAGACAAAATTTGTTTGAATCGTGTATTGTGTATTTGCACAACACACATTTCGAACAATCTGATCTATCACACTTGGACTTCCCATGGGAATATATATATGATTTTACGAGTTGATCGCCGACTGATATCAGTTAGAGAACCATTGAAAACCAGGGAGTACTGGACAGCTGCTGTCTCATCCTAGTTTGGAAATCATCGGCAGCACGCACCCACAAACCAAACTGTAGAAAATTAATGTGATGCTCACTAGTGACTTGCTACAGGATGGAGCTTCCTGGAGTTCTAGTGAGAAGTCGTGACCAGTGAGGTTCAATTAAATGTCACGTGCGTGGATGGATGTCCCACCAACGACAATAGTTGGGGTCGCGCTAAATCACGAATTGGTAGAAGTTAGAATTCATGAGCCATTGAATCGGGTCCCAGTGGCTGAATGGTATACGAGCTTGCCTTGTAACCGGAAGGTCCTTGGTTCGAATCCCAGTGGGTGCGTACTGCCGATGATTCCCAAACTAGGATGAAACAGGTGTCCAGTACTCTCTGGTTTTCAATGGTTCTCTAACTGATATCAGTCCGTGATCAACTCGTTAAACATAACTAATCCTTACAAACCAAACTATAGAATATATATGTATATATATATATATATATATATGAAATTAATAAAGAGTTAAGAGGTGAGAAAATATACTTAGGCTAAGTTAAAAGGATACATTGAAGGTCCAAATAACAATGAAGACCACAAAACCGGATAAGAGAGGTGGTAGTACATCTACCCTGGTTGATATCAAAACAACGAAATTTACCAAGAAAGGTTTAGCATGATGACGAATTGTTTTTGAACGCAAACAGGATCTCTAAAACCTATTACTATTGAGAACAGAGGAAGTAGCTTCTCCACTGCCAAACATATTATGGAGACAAGACATAATATTGATGTCTCCACACGTCTTTTAAACCCATCTATAAAACGTGTTTGGGAGAGGGAGTATCCTATAGTTTGTGGAAGTTCTAGCGGGCAATTAGGAAGTTAAAGCCACCTTTGTGCGCTCAAAGAAGCGATTCGTCATCACAATAAACCTACCTTCCTTGGTAAACTTTGTTTTGATACCAGCCAGGGTAGATATACTATCACCTCTCTTATTCGGTTTGTGATTGATCTTCATTGTTATTTCGACCTTCAATATATTCTTTTAACTTGACCTAAGTGTATTTTCTCACCTCTTAACACTTTATTAATTTAGAACACCACATTTAAGCGAACAATATTGTGCTTTCAATTAGATCTCATCAGGCTTAACTCATATATAAATAAGTTTACAAATAAAAATTCAAATATAAACCAATCATGGTGTTTTGTCTGTAGGATAATACGATGGTGAATATAAATTGTGCAATTAGTCATAATAGTAGTAATGATAATAATAATTATAGTAATAATAGAAATGTTCTTATCAATAATAAGGATGAAAAAGTGAGGCAATCTGTGATAACACGAATAATGAAAAAACAGTATGATTAAACAAACAACTGTTCAGTTGGAAGTAGTCGATAAAGGCTAGTAAAAACAAATGAACCGATTAAGTAATGTTAGACTGTAAGGGAAGGAAATGAAACAGGTTTATAATGAAGATAAGATTAAGGGATGATAAGAAAGGGGTTGAAAATATAAACAAAGGGTTATATATGTCCAAACCAAGTTCACTTTTAACGGTTTGAAAAATTTGGGCATTAAACGAATTATGGTGTAGAAGTGATTAGTTGGTTATGTCTTAATAGGCCAAGGGAGGGATAATGGCTGTACGAACTTTTTTTGAATACATAGTTTAGGTTTAATAGTTCGAATGCCTATCGCCTCAGCTATGTGTAGTAGACGAATACGAAGTCTGTTGGAAAGATTCGGTGGGATACGATGAATCACTTTGAAGGCTCTCGTTTTCTCGATTACATGACCACTATCAATTAAGTGTGACAAAATTGAACTACGAACTGTTTTTGTCTGTCCTTTGCCAAACCACGATGGCAGATGTTCACTAACACGTTGGCTAAGCTGTCTAGTAGTACGCCCAATATAACTGTCACCTCAGGTGCAGTTGAATTGATAAATGCACATAGATGTGGCAAAACTATCAAGCTTATCCTTCGTTTGCATCCCAATCATTCGTCAGCTAGAGAATGACAAACATAGGTGTGCTGCATAAAATGTTCTTCGTATACTCCTTGAAAGTCTTTGGAATAGAATCTCACTTGATAAGTCACCATTAAATTGTAACTTAATAAACAGAGGTTTCTTACGTGCAGTCAGAATCTCCTGTTTTTTCTCCGATATTTTCATATGTTTCTTTATGAAGCTACTCGGATAGCCCATCTCCATCAAGGAATCGTGAATATATTCAAATTCCTTTTGCAAGAGGTCATCTGTACACATCTTTCTTGCTCTGCTCGCAAGACATTTTACAACATTCCTTTTATATTTAATGGGCACGTAACTAAGGAATTGTGTGTATTGCCCTGTGAAAGTGCTTTTTGTATACACGCTTCTCCCAAGTGACCCATCTTCTCTCCTACTTAGCAAGACATCCAGGAAATGTAGTTTATTGTCCTGCTCCTCTTCACAAGTAAAGGTAAGCGAAGAGTGGATGTTGTTGAATTTCAGCAACAATTCGTCTATGTTAACATTTCCATCAGCTAAGATAAATGTATCATCGACATATCGGTAATACATATCAAACTCTTTGATGATGTCCTTCAATTTCCCGTTTTCAAGTTTTGCGAGAAAGAAGTCAGCTAATATTGGGCCTAATGGTGAACCCATAGCTGTTCCATCTACTTGTCGATAGTATGAATTATTGAAGACAAAGTGAACATTCATTATGCATTTAAGAAGTAATTCTTTGAGGCTACACAAGGGGATTCCTAAGTCTAATTGCCTTTCGGCGATTTCTTGACAAATATAATCTACTGTTTCCATAAGTGGTACATTAGTGAATAGTGATGATACATCCATGGGTAACATGCGTTTATACTTCATATTAGTCTCGGATATTTTAGAAATAATGTCGAAGACATCACTAATTCTATGTTGCACGATTTCTCTGTGCAAAGGACCCAAAATCTTCACTAATCACTTCGCTGTTCCGTGAAATGGAGAGTTATACATATCTAAAAGAGGGTGAAGAGGAAGGCCCGGTTTGTGCACTTTTGGTAGACCGTAAAGACGTGGAGTATTGGTCCCCGTTGGTTTCATGGACTCATACGTGGCTGATGATAATACTCCTACTTGATTCAGTATTTTGAGGGAGTCAGTCATTAATTTTTCCGCTCTTACAGTGAGGTCTTTGGAAACACCAAGAGATTGGAATTTAGTTTGATCACTCAAAATACCTTCCATTATTCTTTATTAATTTCCTACATGTCTCTTCCTGTGACAAGTACGTGGAGTGTGATCAGATTGTTTGAAATGTGTGTTGCTCAAATACACAATACACGATTCAGACAAATTTCGTCTTCTTATTGCTTTATTTAAATAATATATTTATTCCCGTCTATGCAGGAACTCACCAATTGTACAAGCATGGATAAGTAATTATTTAAATAACATAAATTGGGTTTATGATGAATTCACATGGTTGCTGCACTTTTCGACTTTAGCCAGTGGGAACAGTCTGCTAACTAGTCAGTAGATGTAGCACATTAAAAAATATGGAAATATTGTCTTTCCATTAAACAAAAATATCCCAGGTCTCTGTGGGATTAATCACAAATGCCTGGAAAAAAAATAAAACTTGAAGTCAACTCTCCTACATAACTTTGCTGTATACGGCATTGAATCTCATTCTTGATGTACAGTCAGATGGTGTATTAATTTAAAATGGGTAGTATATTTGTATTATTTTCTCAGCACAAGGTCATCATAGGGTACCATCAGAAGTGAATTGTATTCCATGTAGATGAATTTCTGGTATAACCGAGTAGATGATAGTCCTTCTAATTTCACCATTACCGCCATTCATAGCTGCAGTGTAGTCTGCACGCTTAAGTTGATTTTGGAGGTGGAAAACTTTTTCAAAACCAGCTAGCTGCATGTTCATTTTGGAATATGAACACTGCTCGAATAGAATGTTATTCATCTTCCTCGACGGATAGCCCAGGAGCTTTTAAGATAGTTGAGGGATTATGAGCCAACAGCTTGAAGAATGATTAAGGCAGGTGGCATCAAATCCTGCAGAGCTACCGGTGAACACCAACCCCCCCACGAAATCAGAAATCCTGAAGGCAATCAAGATGCTAAAAGCTGGAAAAGCAGCAGGAACAGATGGAATCCCAGCAGAAGCATTGAAAATGGACCCAGAGACAACAGCGGACTTGATGACGCCACTACTGGAGAAGCTGTGGAAAGAAGGGAAAGTATCCGAGGATTGGAAGAAAGGATACTTATTCAAACTACCAAAGAAAGGAGACTTAAGTCAATGCAAGAACTGGCGCGGAATTATGCTCCTGTCCATCCCAAGGAAAATACTAAGCTGCATCATTCTGGAGAGAATCAAACAAGCCCTGGATGAAAAACTTCGGTCGAAACAGCCTGGATTCAGGAGAAACAAGTCATGTATTGATCAGTTTGCCACATTACGGATCATCACTGGACAAAGCTTATAATGGCAGTCACCTCTCTATCTCAACTTCATCGACTTTGAAAAGGCATTCGACAGCGCAGCGTCGATCGAGAGGTGCTTTGGAAACTACTTCGCTACTACGGGATGCCACCGACAATTATACATCTCATCCAACAGTTGTATGACAATGATGCATGCCAAGTAATCCACAACGGGAAACCTACGGAATCCTTCGAAGTGAGGACAGGAGTAAGACAAGCTGGCTGCCTACTATCGCCAATGATTTTCCTGATTGCAGTATATTGGATAATGTGACAGAGAGTGGGCAATGAGGAAAAAGGCATAAAATGGACTCACACAAAAAACTTTGAGGATCTGAAATACGCCGATGATATATGTCTGATTTCCCACAAACTGGAAGATATGCAAGCGAAAGGCAACAAGTTGGCAGAAGAAGCAGCAAAGATAGGACTTCAGGTGGACATAGCGAAAGCAGAGATGATGAAGATTCCTGGTAAACACCACCAACAGCAACAACAACAGACAACAATCAGCATAAATGGGAGGAACCTGAAAGAAACTACCTCTTTTACCTACCTGAGAAGCATCGTTTCAACTACAGGCGGACGGGACTGACGAGGATATCAAAGCAAGGATCGGAAAAGCAAGACAAGCTTTCACTACTCTCAAGTCTGTGTGGAGGTCAACAGCACTCAGCATCAAAAATAAGATCCGGATTTTCAACGCCAATGTGAAGTCAGTCAGTGCTACTCACTATACGGACCAGAGACTTGCACTGCGCGTCATAAAGAGCATCTCAAACAAACTACAGACCTTCATTAACAGTTGTCTTCACTCAATACTCAAGATCAGATGGTCTGAAAGGATCAGCAATAGGGATCTCTGGGAACCAACATAGCAGGAACCGATTGTGAAACAAATAGGCAGGAAGAAATGGAGGTGCATTGGCCATACTCTGCGGAAACCATCAAGTGACATCACTAAACAAGCCATCGCTTGAGTGGAACCCGAAAGGGAAGCGGCGAGTTGGTCGTCGAAGGGTGACTTGGAGGAGGTCATGTGAAGAGGAGATGTAAGCTTGTGGGCAGTCTTGGAGCCAGGTGAAAACTCTAGCAGAGAACCGAACGCAATGGAGAGGCGCAGCTGAAGACTTATGTTCCTTTAGGAATTAAAGGAAACAATAGTAATAAATAATAACACATCACATCCTGAATAACTTCAGTCCTACTACAAGTCTGTGCGACTTCGACTACGAGGAGAATAGAAAAGACGAGACCAGAGGCAAAGTATCAGAAAAAATGTTTCAAGTTAAATCACGAAATTAAATCAGTTAGATTCAAACAAGATCGAAGACAGGGCATGCAAGTTATGAGGAGATCCCAGTGACTATTTAAGGAAGGGAGAACTAGAGCAATTCAAACAAAAAAGGAATTATTCAACCACTTCTACTATCATGGTAACTAACCTGCTGTTTTGGTATCAACTGGAATTTTTGAAAACTCTTTATGACTATTGTATTTCTTCCAAACTCTAACGTTATAACACATTTTCCTTCGTTTCTGTGCGCATCCTGACTACAACTCATTCATTCGATTATTTACCTCATTCGGCAATACTCACTAACACTGTCAATGGACGTGAACATTGAACGTTTGTTTTATTGGGTCTGGCAGCCATTAATGGGCAACTGAAAGGCGCGAATGGTCGATCGCTTGCAAGTTGAAGGAAGACTGGAGTTAAATACGAATAAAAACTTTGTAGTTTTCTTCACTTTAATTGCCAAACAATATAATTTCGTTCAAGGAATACTGGTGTTTTGGATTTAAAGTTGAAGAACGTACATAGTATTTATCGGTTCAATCGCTTAAGTCTTCATTACAATAGGAACTTAGGGCTAAGTTCCTTGACAGTTTTTATTCTTCTCTTCGTCTTCGTGGCGCCTTCTGGAAATCTTCCGGGTGTACTTACTAGATCTGCAGCCAGCTTCTCTTTGGACAGGGATTATCAACGCAATTTGTATTCTTTGGTGACGTTGGATAATGCCTGGGTCAAGAAAGGGATGTGGCACCATGGAAGCAGACAAAAAAGTAAGTAACGATGAGTTGCCTGTTGATTGTAATGATATGTATGATGCTCAGCATGTTGAGTTTGATGTTCAAGCTTCACCGTTTATTGATAGTAAGGGTTTAAGACTGCCTAAGTTTGAACCGCGATACTTCGATGGAAACCCAGCCGACTACCCACAGTTCATCAAAGAGTTTGAGGTCATGCTGAGTGGTTTTGTATTAAATGATGAATATATATATATATATATATATATATATATATATCAGTTTCCGATGTAAACGAAAGTTAAATGAAGTCATTGGCTCCCATGACCTTTGCAAAATTGATGATACTGATATAGAAACCAAGTCTGGCGTTAAGTATCTTGGTTTGATTCTCTCTTCCGACCTATCCTGGTCTTCCTATGTCTTAGCGATTTCTAAAAGAATATTT
This sequence comes from Trichobilharzia szidati, assembly GCA_944472155.2. NCBI lineage: Eukaryota > Metazoa > Platyhelminthes > Trematoda > Strigeidida > Schistosomatidae > Trichobilharzia > Trichobilharzia szidati. The sequence goes on along the minus strand of OX235275.1, from coordinate 48,027,450 downwards.
CGTCTGACTTTTTACATTAGGAAGTTAAGGCACTCAGGCATAACTCAACCACCCTTCTCCTCTTACAGTTTGTCAACTCGTGCATTTTACCTATTCTTCTTTACTGTTCACCCTTATTCTTTCCTGGATTGCTTGAACGAGACTACGTCATACTTCGTAGAACTCTGAAGACTGTCAGTAGGACGAGTGGTATCCCATTGCTGTCATGCAATAAATTCGCTAAAGGAATTTTGTCAGAATGTGAGCGTCCACCACAGTATCCGCAGCTCCAACCTTGTGTCTCCTCAGGTAAAGCAAAAAGTCTTTTCAGAAGACTTTATGCACGTACGTCTAAGTATAAAAATTCCACTATACCATATTTGGCACGTACTTTATGTGATGAAAACAGTGTCAGGCATGAACTAACTAACCATCTTAGCACCATTTCCTCCATCCTTACAACATCAAACTTTATTGTTATTGTACTTCTTATATTTATAATCCTCTTAATTTTTTGTTTTTATTTGTTTATTTCCTAATAAGTGTGAACATCAATTAAGCTGTGTTATAATTGTTAATTTTTTTATTTCCCCTCACCACACTGTATCAACAGAACATTAGATTCAATAATCCATAACATGCTAAAATGCCCAAACTGAATCGACAATACTGTTTGAAACAAACTCACTGTTATTATTATTATTATTATTATTATTATTATTATTATTATTATTATTATATTTAATATTCTCAATTCGTACTTCTAATATTTTCAACTTGATATATATACATATATATTTAATGGAATAAGAATAATGCAAGGAAACCGATAAAAAGAACACATTATAAATTGCACCAATCAATTAATGAATTACCATGTTGATTAATGAAATGAAACAGAGAGAGGATAAAGAGTAGATTAAGTTAGATTAGATTAAACTACAATAATTAAAAGTATTTTAATCTCAACTGATTTGTTAAAGAGAAAATGAATATATCTGTCATTCATCAGTGTGATTCTTTTTGTCAATCTATTCAACCTAACATCTCATACTAAAATATTATCTATTTTCTTATTGCTGCTTTGATGAAATTTCTCGTGACAACGGTAGCATGGTTGCTTATGTGATTTGGTGTGTGAACACCTAAGCTTGTGTATCTGTCCGTCTGTTTGTGTGTGTACACGCGTATGTGCATGAATCTATTCATACGAAAAGTGCAGTCGTTTCCCACACATTCATGTGATTCAAAAAATTGCCACCAAACAGATTCAATGTTTCAATATGTATTTTGATACAAATAAACAAAAGAAAATTAAATTGAACGGATTCAAGTTAAATACACACAAGAAAGCCACGAACATTTAATCAAAATACATAATAATAGCAATAAAAGTGAACAGTGAATGGGTTGTATAAAGAAGACATGCAAGAATTCAAGAAACGAACATGAGCAGTTTACAGTGAATTAAATAATATTTATTTCTCGAATTTAAAAAAAAACAATGTTCGTGTATACCATCGTGAAATAATATAGCAAACACAAGGAAATAATTGTTAGGGCTGACAGAAAATTTCTTCTTCTCTCCTCTAATAAATCAAATAATCATTTACTTATATTGCAACGAGAATTAGTTAATCGTTTCGTAGATTCTCATGTAAATTGACGATGGCTGGTAGTGGAATCTAGCAAGATGCGTACTTCATGCTATTCTGGGACTCAGTGGCTGGATCTAGCCGCAGCCTCATTGGCTGTGTGATAGTGTTCCCAGTGGCCTACTGGATAAAGCTTTGGCGCAAAAGCGGAAAACTATTCATTGAAATTACCAGTAACAAGATTACATAAAATGTTCGAAAATTTTTTGAGGATATCAGCTGGTACACTATCTGGACCAATGTAGCGATTCGACATCTGATAGATACAAGAAATCGGGTAGACACTGCAAATCAAAACACCAACAAGAAACCATCATCAAAGACCACAAGAAAATTCATCCTACTATACATGAAAAATATCTCTGAAATAACAGCTAGAATACTGAAACCGTTTGATATAGATATAGCACACAAGCCAGTCAAATCGCTTAATTTGATATTATGCAAACCAAAAGATCCAACAGAAAAAGGGGATAAAATTAATACCATTTACAAAATAAATTGTATCGACTGTGACAAGCATTACATCGACCAAAGTGGGCGTCCCCTTCGAATTAGAATCCAAGAACACAAATCAACCGTGAAAAGACACGATATGTATTCTTTAGTATCAATGCATATAGACAGTTATGGACATCAATTTGATTGGGATAATGTCAAATCTTAGACAGAGGAAACACCAAAAGTTCCAGGGAATTCCTAGAAGCCTGGTACTCAAACGAAAATGCAATTAACAAACATGTTAATACAGACGAAATATACCAACTAATAAAAGGTAAATCAGGTGAAAAGAAAGTTTAAAATCCAAGTCAATAGAAAATGGTCAATACACATGTAAAGATGGTTACCGGGAGACGCAATTATATCACGCATGAAGAAATTTAAATCATTTCACTGTATGCCAAATATTGAGCTGAAGATATTGTCCAGAAGGACGAAGAAAGCTCCGCAACCAAACCAACCAGCTCAGAGAACATTATTAATTACACTGCAAATCTTCTAAAGGTAGTAACGAAGCAATCAGTCTTATGCCTCCTGACGTTCTGTGTCGTTATTGAGTGTTCCAAATAGTCGTTAACAAGTAGTAGATTTAGACTTCTTTAAAATTATTCTAAGTCACCATTTTCATGTGTTACACATGAGTTTATGTGTGTCCAGACAAACATAAACTCACTAGTGGAGGGAATACAATTCACATTTGGATCGGAAAATGAACAAGGAGAATTAGCTATGTTAGATTGTAAAATAAAACGGATAGAAGAAGACAAACTAGACACTAGTGTTTATAGAAAACCAACGCATTCTAATAGATATTTAGATCTTGATTCACCTCATCCTTGAACTGTTAAAGCAGGCTTAGTTAAGTGTTTAACAAACCGAGCAATGGCACTAAGTAGCACAAAAAAAGACCTAAATGATGAAATAAAACAGATAGAAGAGGCGTTGGTGTTAAATAACTATCCTCTAAAATTCATTAGGAAGATTGAAAAACGCCAAAAGAAAAAGAAAAAGAATTGCGAAACTGGTAATAATAACATAAATAAGAGAGAATATAAGTCATCTACAGTTATACCATATAAAGAGGGGACATCTGAGACCCTACGTAGGATTCTAAATAAAGCAGGAATTAGGGTGGCATTTAAACCCACAAACTCACTCAGAGACAAGCTCTGTAGGTTAAAAGACCCAGTGGACCCAATTAGACAAAATAATATAATTTACAAAATACCCTGCAATGACTGTGAGGTCAACTACATATGTCAAACTAGTAGGTCAGGGGTAGTGAGATTATCAGAACATAAGAATTTATCTAAGGTAGCCATCACCTTCTTCGACGGGAAATGTGAGTTGACATAGGATCCGGTTGGAAAAGAGATAGTAGTGGGTGGTGAAACCACTTCTTGGCTGGTTGGCGTCCTCGAGATGACAAGAACCAATGCTTCGAGACAATTGGTGAAACAGCTCTAAATCGTTCTCAATGACGTAGATGATCTCTCATATTGACTAAAGTGGCATGAATTTCCACGTTACTATTCTTTTTCCCTCACATTTCTCATTAGCATCGTTCTTCTGAATCAGTTTTTTTTTCTTGCTTCTGTCTTCCTTTTTTCACTACGTGGAGTATGGCAACTTGAACTGCTGCTGTATTTCTGTACAAAGTCCTATGTTGAAACCAGTCAGTCACACTCGGTGGACCTCTAAATGACATCACACATCAGACAGGCTGTTGTGTGAACTTTGAGTGGAAAAGGAACGATGGATTAGACGTCCAAAGACATCATGTGAGGAGGAAACACAAGTCCGTTTCGTGACTGTCCATTACAAACAGCCAACAGAAATTATGAAAAACAAAACTAAAATTTATTAGTATTTTACTATACTACTTTTTTCACTCTACAGTAGGTTGAAATTTTGACAAGAAATTGATGCGGATTCGATGCTTAGTTAGCAAATGTTACGCTATATGAGAGGAGGAGAGTGTGTTTTGTTGCTCATACAGCTGAAGCCACTTTGATACCTATCAAGCTTGAAAACTGATCCCCTTCATTGTAATTTGGAAATATTTTTTTCAGTTACGTCAAAGGTAAATATCATCTGTAATGTGTATCATTACTAATATGTCATTTTTCCTCTTAAATAAACGGCTTTTTGATGAGTATAATACACCGTGGTATGGTATGCGTTCAAGGACATTGGTGCGTTTGCCCTAGGTGGTCACTAGTCTTTACATTTGTCACCATGGTAGCTTTACTAGCGTGTCACTGGCCTACACTTCCCACATCTCTGGGCTTACTACCAGCTACAGAAGTACGCCAGAGTTATGAATATGCCCCTCGTCACGGCGAAATCAAATCATGACTCCTCCACTGTTTGGCTAGCAAATTTTCTACCACTGATCCATAGAGATGTGTATTGCACCTTGAATATTTGACGTTTTGTTTTAATGCATTCATGTAATATGGCACCACACCTTCACTGTTCTTCCGGCGTGACTGCTCGCACGTGGCTTACTCCCTCATTGTGCTATCATTAAGCGCACTCTTGAGCTCGCTACCCCAGCCACTAAACAGATTAAGTTGTAAAGTATTCTTGTTTATTAAATTTTTGACATTAAATCTCCTGTAAAAGTATAATCCTCATATGAGCACACTACCTAGTCACAAGTAGTTTTATTTTGAGTTCGTTTATCGGTACTTGCCTGTCTGTCTGTTTTCGACATAGAACTTCGCACATATGTGCGGAAGTTCAAGTCGCCACACTCCCTCATTGTAGCACACAAAGCAAGAGAAGAAAGTACGAGAAATGCATATTAGAAACAGTAAACAGAGGTGTGAGACAAAGGTATAGTAATAACGAAGAACAAAACAGTTTCATTGGAAATCATAAATCACAAGGAGTGGATGCATCTGCACCAACCATTGAGAACGATTTTGAGCCATGTCACCAATTGTTTCCAACCATTGGCTTTTACCGTCCCGAGGACCCCAACCAGGAAGTCTACACCTTCCTACGTGGCTTAGACTAACTGTTGTAGATTTCATTGCCTGATGAAGCCGTGTCTTTGTTTGAGCAGCACTAGCTCTTTTCCAGTCTGACCATATGTCAGATAACATTGCCCATTATCGAGGAAGGCGATGACTAGGCGTACGTAACACATATCCTAACCATCTCAATCGATGTAATTTCACAACCTCGTCGATTGACTTCCCCTTCTTCCCTAACACTCGACGCCTAACCTCAATATTGCTCACCTTATTATACCACTACCTGACACGGGAGATAGAACGCAGACACCTATGATCGAAGACAGCTAATCTTTTTATGTCTTCCACTCTCAATGGCCAGGTCTCACAGCCATAAAGGAGGATGGAGCGGACTGTTGAGCAGTACACACGCCCTTTGGTTGACAGCCAGTTGGATATCACGTCTACGCCAGAGACGGCGTAAACTGGCATATGCGAAACTAGCCCTCTGTATCCGTACTGAGATTTCATCAGAGATCAACCCGTTGGCACTGGCTGATGCAACTTCCCAAATAAGTGAAGCGGTCAACGTGCTCTACCACTTCACTTCCTATTTCTAATCTAGGGGTCGGTGTAGTCCAATCCTGTAACATCATCTTGCATTTGGCCGGAGCGAATCGGTACTTACACGTTAGGTAGAGTGTACTGATCAGGGTTAACTGAGGAAAACAAGTTTAATAGGTGCTGACGTTGAAGACTACCTAGAGGTTGACATCGGCACTTAGAGATGCACCAATTGGGAATTAATCCTCAATAAACCCAGAAGGCTTGGCGTACATCACACAAGCTTGGCGACACAGAACAAACAATTCTCAAGTTCTTCTTCAGTTATTTAATTTAGTTTATTTGGTTACAGGATTTCATCATGAGTGCGTACTGATGAAGAGTCACAAACTAAGCTGACGAAACAGCTGTCCAGTACTCCTTGCAGGTTTTCCAATGGTTCTCTAACCAATGTCAGCTCATGATGAAATCCTTTAACCAATCAATCAAATCCCTACACACTAATACTTGAATATCAATGAGATGCTCACTGGCAACTGGCTCTATTCAGGTAAGTAGTTACCTGGGGTTCCAGTGGGAAGTCGTGACCAGTAGGTTGCAGCAGGTCGGGCGTGAGGACAAATGCTCACCGAAGACATTGGCTAGCGGTCGCGCTATATCGTGAATTGGTAGAAATTAGAATTCATGGACTGCCCACTGGATCGGGTCCCAGTCGCTTAATGGTATACGAGCTCGCCTTGTAACCAGAAGGTCCTGGGTTCGAATCCTGATGGGTGCGTACTGATGAGGAGTCCAAAACTAGGACGAAACAGCTGTCATGTACTCCTTGCAAGTTTTCCAATGGTTCTCTAACCAATGTCAGCTCATGATGAAATCCTGTAACCAATCAACCAAATCCCTACAAACCAATACTTGAATATTAGTTTATTTACTCAATTAGCCATACACAGTTATGTAATAAATATTACAGTGATAAGATTGAATAGCAACAGTGAAAGGGTGGCAAGTAAATTGAACAACACTATACAATGACCATTGTGTGTGTGTGTGTGTGTCATGTGAACACAACAACACCACAAGAAAAACTGATAAAATAAGCAAAAGAATAAATTTAGGGGTAGGTAGAAACAAACAGAGACAGAGAGAAAGAGATGGAGACGAAGATAAGTGTAGAAAGTGAAAAAAGCTAATATTAATTTAAAAGACCGCCAAAAATATACATAACGAGATTATCACTTCATTCAATGTTCAATATCCAATTTAAACAATTACACTGTACAATGTACAATTATTAAAAATTCAAAAATATCAATTTATACACCAGGAATAGAAAGACAAGACCTCCACAGAATCCATCTTCGGGTGTGTGTGTGCGAAAAATATGTGTGCAGCGCAAGACTGATGCATACAACACATCATCTTGTTTGTTTAAATTAGCGAGGAAAAAGAAATGCTACAAGTTCAATTCAATTTATCAATATTTTAATATTATAAATATATATATGTATATACAATCGACTATACTATTGTACATGGAATGAAAATTCAATATTAATAATATTAATATAATATTAACTAAAAGGCTGTTTTTCTTTTTGTGTGTGTGTGTCATACTTTTGATTTCCTTCGCCTTCGTAGTTTACCTCCTCCACCGCTGCTGCCTTGTTGTGGTTGCTGAAAAACACACACAAAGCATGTGTAAAATAATCTCAAGTTGTTTTAAAAGTACACTACTTATTTACACCCAAATCAGTAGTATGAAATGTACGAGTGAAAAAAAGAAGCATGGACAAAACAGACAGATTAACTGCTCTTGTGGGGCGAACGATTCGGTAAGTTTACCGTCGTCGAATTTTTGAACGTCATGACAAAATAAAGTGATACGTAGATCCATACAAGCTCATCTCATCGATACAAGACATGAATTTCAGACTAATAATATATGTATAGAGTCAGATAAGTGGTTTTCCACTGAGCCTTATGGGCATTTTGCACACTGTAATTTTGTTATGTGATTACTATTTGAATTAATTCAGACCGAACACTTCGGTCCAATCAATCGACAGAAAAATTTATTTGGTTACAGGATTTCATCATGAGCTGACATTGGTTAGAGAACCACTGGAAAACCTGGGAGTACTGGACAGCTGTTTCCTCGTCCTAGTTCGGGACTCTTCATCAGTACGTACCCACCGGGATTCGAACCCAGGACCTTCTGTCTTGAATTGAATTCATGGACTGGCCACTGAATCGGGTCCCAGTGGCTTGACGGTCTACGAGCTCGCCTTGTAACCAGAAGGTCCTGGGTTCGAATCCCGGTGGGTACGTACTGATGAAGAGTCCCGAACTAGGACGAGGAAACAGCTGTCCAGTACTCCTTGAAGGTTTTCCAATGGTTCTCTAACCAATGTCAGCTCATGATGAAATCCTGTAACCAATCAATCAAATCCCTACAAACCAACACTAGAAAAATTTAAATTGAATTATACAGTTCACAAGATCCATTGCACAAGAGGTGGTGGTTCCCGTGGCACAAGTGGTCTAGCGGATAACGCTATGGCGTTTGAAATTATGGCCACTGGATCCAAGCCTCGGTGGGGACAACATCAGTAACTCACTGGGGGACGCAGGTACGTCCATATGACGAGTCCCAATTAGGACGAAATGAGCATCCTGGGTTCCACTGCTATTTCCCATTCACCAATTAGCCTATTCATAGATTCGTAATCTGACGTTATTCACTCACTTACTTACCAAGTAGAACACAGGGCTTCAAGCTGGAGCTTCAAAGTTCCGGTAGCGGAGGTCTTCGTTCTACGGCAAGGGGTTGCTAGCCTCACGCTCAACCTTTCTTCTTTACCAGCCAACTTACTATCGGCTAAGAGAGGTTGTTAAGGAGTGAGTTAGTCCAGGATCGAAATCTTGGACTATGTGGTTGGTTGGCGAGCGTTCTACCGTCAAATCACTGATGCATCCCGTTCTTCTTATTGAATACGCCAACAACTTAACTTACACTGAATTCCGCAATGAATTATTTTTTTCACCCTTTCTATAGCTCGAAAGTGATAGTTCTTCTCGATAATACACCACGTCACCACATGATCGATACAAGTTCAATGTAGAAGTATATATATTATATTGATTTCATGAACGACCTGGTAGGGTCGAGGGCGAGAATACTCCGGTCTTCCTCTAGAAATCCACTCACATGTGGCCATGTGCTATGTCCTATTATATGACTTCACACGGTAGATTGGGTGTTTCACACAAAAGTGAAACAGCGAATGCGAACGTCTGGTGCGCTTACAACAGAACTGGCGGACATGCAGGTCTACCCAGTAGGGGAGCTGTAGAATTTGAACGGATCACAAATGGTACACGAACACCTGTTTTAGTCAGCAGAAACCATGTGAAAGCAGCTCCACTGTCTCATAGATCAAACTTTAAGTCAAAGTCTCGGCTAGACGGGTGGCTCCCCTTAAGACAACAACCTGCTTTGGTCTGCGCGTCCAACCAGTAGGTATCCTAGCTCTCGATAAACTATGAGCGAGAGAGTATGCGTGAGGCGCATCTCTTGGTGCGCATTATGTACCACTTGTGTGTTTGAATAATAATCATAATAATTCTAGGGCTGCTGATGAGAAACTAACTAATCGAAAAGGAGAATACTTCTTCTACACGGGCGAGAAACTTGGCCAGCGTGTCACCTAAAAGGATTTCCAACAGCCTATTGCAGACTTTTATCAACAGATGCCTAATTCGCTGGCTGGCTCCATACTGAAGATCAAATGGCCGACTGGCCGGCTGGCCAGAAAGAATTAGCAAAAAGAAACTCTGCAGTGGGACAAACCAACAGGCGAGAGCCGATTGCTCAATAAATATGTAGGAGGCAATGGAGATGGATTGATTGGGCATACGTTGGCATTGTGCACAATGCAGGCCATCACTCCAATGGAATCCCAATGGGAAGCGACGAGCTGATCGTCAGTGCGAGCGTGACATGAAGGAGATCGTGTGAGTTGGAGGAGGAGATGACAGATTATACTCAGTCGTGGAACCAGATGAAGAGGACAGCAAAATGAAGGACAAAGTGATGTGCAGCTGAAGCTCTACAGCAGTGAACGACAGTAAACTTCTAGAGTTATTTTACGATGAAGGGTGAATTAATTTCAAACAAAGTGACAAAAAGCATGCAACCGAGGTGAAGAAGGGCTTCTCCTGTCGATTGCTTTTCCAACCATCTGACACCGACTCAAAGTGTACTGGGATACTGGAGTCACACCTAAGTTGGTAACCCCATACTGTGAGATTGACTCGACAGAATTCAGTCAGCGCCACAACATCAAGGACTACACATCTGTGATATTTCTCACTCCTTAGTGTAGATTTCCGCTGAGAAATTGGGAGCGATAATCCAATCGATCAATTAAACCACATACGTTGAGTTACGCGTTGAAATCCAAAACACTCATGATTTGTCTAAAGTACAGTATGGGAAGAACAAACAGTTCAGCGAATTCATTCACTTAGCTGTATAATCGCAGTTATATATTAGATATATAATGGAGAAGATTTGTAGCTCAGATGGGTGACGCGAATTCGACTACTCTCAGAAGGGACATGAGTTCCTTCAAGTTGGTTGCAGATACGCCTTGCTGACTGACTGACTGACTGACTGGTGAGTGCCAACTAGCACGAAACCTAGGTCAGGCAAGGCTTCCTGTGGCCGATCGCCTCCAACCATCTAATATCAATAAAGCGATTCATATAAAGCGTATACAGTAGATAATGCTTAACTATAAGAAAACAATAACTACTATATACTAAATAGAGTATTAATTAATACATTAAGTACGATACATTTCAGTAGTAAACAACAGTCATGATTATGGAGTAACTAGGATCCAACCCATACTACTTACTAATAGTAAGTAATATAAAGTTGTAACACAAAAAAGAAGGAAGAACAAAGAACAGGTACGAAAGAAATTAACACTATGATCATCAACACCTATCCACCTCGATCGATACTGAAGATCAGATGGCCAACCGACCGGAAAGGCTAACTAACAATGAAGCCTGTCAAGCGACGAACTAACCCAACAACCTTTACCCCAAAGATATGTGGAAGGAGATCGAGGCGGATTGGACATACACACTAAGGAAGCCCTAGAGTGAAATGTGAACGGATAAGCGTCGGAGAGGATCATATGAAAAGGTAATAAAAGCTTATACGCAGAGTCATAGAGCAACTCCTTGAAAATGATGTCACAGAAGGGCATCCCGCTATGGAGGATGTTCCATTTGGCATGGCATAATATAACAGTGTAACAGTGTAATACCATAGAATTTATAACTTACTATTTGTGCATGCCGACCAAGTATCATTTCTAATTCTCGTTGGGCCTTTTCTTCTTGTGCTGCAGTTGAATCAATATCAGCAGTAACAGCTGACAGATTTGTAGATAAGGATGAACTGAATCGACCTACAGAGGGTAGAAGACTGCTACTACTACCCCCACTACTGTTACCCAATGCTTTCAGTTTAAGTGATTGCGGAACATCAGTGGTAGTAGGAGTAATATTGCAGCTAACACCACTATTATTATTATTATTAGCATTATTCTGATTAGGACCACCACCGCGCAGAAATGGTAAACGACGTCGTGGGGTGAATTTCTTCTTTATCACCTAAAAAATTGTGGAAAAATTCAAAAAAAAAAAAACGAAATACTATCAAGAAGAAAACAAGAGACAATTCAGCAACGAAATAATCTTGAGAAGCTGTACAATGGTACTTATATTTACCGAAAACGTATAATAGTCCATTATTGAGTAATAGGGGTGTACGTGACATGATTGATGCAATAACTCAGAAGTGGCTTCAAAAGTAAAACTAAGTAGTAGCGCATAATAGTTAACGGCACAAAGAACGAAAGAATTAGATATTTGATAAGATTAAAATTGTTATTCAGTGGGAAGAAAGGTGGTAGTTGAGTGTCTGTCTGTCTGTTTTCGACATAGAACTTCGCACATGTGTGTGGCAGTTCAAGTTGCCACACTCCATGCAGCACACAAAGCAAGAGAAGAAAGTAGGAGAAATGCATAATATAGACAGTAAACAGAGCTGTGAGACAAAGGAATAGTAATAACGAACAACAAAACAGTTTAATTGGAAATCGTAAGTCACAAGGAGTGGATGCATCTGCACCAGCCATTGAGAATGGCGATTTTGAGCCATGTCACCAATTGTTTCCAACTATTGGTTTTTACCGTCCCGAGGACCACAACCAGGAAGTCTACACCTTCCTACGTGGCTGGCTTAGACTAACTGTTGTAGATTTCATTGACTGGTGCCATGTTTTCGTTTGATCGCCTCTTTTCTAGCCTGACCCCATATCAGCTAAGATTGCCCGTCGACGAAGGCGATGAGTAGGCATACGTAACACATGTCCTAACCATCTCAGTCGATGTAATTTCACAGTCATGTCGATTGATTTCCCCTCCTTACCCACCTCTACTCGACGCCTAACCCCAATATTGCTCACCTTATTATACCACTTCACACGGGAGGTAGAGCGCATACTTCTATGATCAAAGACAGCTAATCTTTTCATGTCTCCTGCTCTCGATGGCCAGGTCTCACAGCCATAAAGGAGGACGGAGTGGACTGGTGAGCAGTGCACACGCCCTTTGGTCGACAGCCAGTTGGATATCACGTCTATGCCAGAGACGGCGTAAACTGGCATATGCGAAACTAGCCCTCTGTATCCGTACTGATATTTCGTCAGAGATCAACCCGTTGGCACTGACTGATGCAACTTCCCAAATAAGTGAAGCAGTCAACGTGCTCTACGACTTCACTTCCTATTTCTAATCTAGGGGTCGGTATAGTCCAATCCTGCAACATCATCTTACATTTTACAGGGGTGAATCGCATGCCAAACATACGAAGATTGCTGCTCAAGGTGTTCAGTAGACTCTGCATTTTGTCAGCGTCCTCGCCTAGTTGAGTGTCCATTTAACAAGTGTGAAGAGGGTGAGAAAATGTACAAAAGGGAGCACATGAGAGTGATATTAGTGAATTAATTACTAAAGTTAAAGCCAAGTAATCATTAAAAATAAAAATATAAAAAAATACAGACGATGCTTAATGAAGAAGTTAAAATCATGGTAGAATAAGAGACTGGAAAAACATTTTCTGTAAAAAGAGTTCGGGGTAGTATTGATGAATTGCCAACGCCTCCACCATACACAAATGTCGAAGCCTAACACCCTAACACATACATAGGATAGTATACATATAGTATATGGTATAGTATACTAGTAGATCAGGAGTAGTGAGATTGCCTGTCATAACATAAGAATTTAGCTAAGGTTAGAATGATTGATACCACTCACGAAGATAAGTAATTTAGAAAAATACTCAGCACTACATGCATTAACACACAACCACACAATAATGTGGGACAGAGTCAAAATTCTAAAAAGTAATATAGGTAGGTGAAGAGAGACAAAGGTTGATTACTGAATCCTGCCTTGTTCATTGAGTCTACACCCAACACATCCAATAGAAGTGACTCAACGCAAATACCAGAGATATGTATGGAAGATATTATTACTGCCAGTCAAATCAGAAGAGGATAATAAATAATCTTAAAATTCTATTTCAATTCAAGCACATCACAACATTCTAACAAGTTATTTATTTTACTATAAAAACATCTTTTTTCCCATCTGATTGTATTTGATCAATAACACTAATATTATTATTTCTGAATGTACTTTATCTTATATTACTGATTTTAGTCAAATGTCTAATCATCAATTTTTACTCATGTATATAAATGAAGCAAGAAAGTTATGTGAGTAGTGTCTTGATGTGATGACTATGAGCAGCAATAATTTTGTACTCAAAATTTGTTGATCAGTAAATATTACTTACTGTATAATAACACTGTGTGTGTGACTTTATCAAAATCAAAAAATTTTATCTATTATGGAGTAACTTCTACTCTACCATCAGAATGCCCAAGTTTTATACTCATGTCTATAAAGACTTGTCTGGGTTTGCTTTTTTCTCTCTAGGAGTTATCACCAAAATGTTTTTAATTTCATGATTGTTTTGTAACTTGTATTATTAAATTAATGAATTAGTTTACGCTGAGATAAAATACATCACGTCTAAACACTTGATGATTTGAGTAGGTGGGTGGGTATATATATATATATATATATATATATATATATATATATATATATATATATATATATAGTTCTCTCACAAGATTGACTCTTATATATTTACGCATTATTCCCTGAGTGTTAATCTCTATCTTACCGAAATGGGTTACAGACATACAGACAGAGGGAAGGTGAGAGGGTGAGAGAGAGGAGCTCCCAATCTCAAAACCCCTTGTGTACTCCTTCCTCGTCAACTTCCCTAAGATATTCATACAAAATGACAAACCGAACAAACAACCTCATTTTAGTTAGATTAGAGATAATCTCCTCATCAATTATCATCACACATGAATTGAGGGAGAGTGGGGAGGGGGTTGGTTGGCGGAGAGTCATTAAACGATGGTGTGTTGCTCATCCCCGAATGCCCAAAAATAGAGAGCAAAAATTGAAAAAAAGAACAGACTTATCACAGTTAATCACTTTAATAGAATGGAAAACCACCATCTCGTGTGTGAAAACAGAACAAAGAATGCTGTAAGTTTTAAGGTGAAGGAAGAAGTGGAAGAGGAAGAGGAAGGTAGAGGGCCTTCCCTCTCTCTACAACACGCTCACCCACCCAAACTTGCACTTTCCAAGATGATGGAGAAAAAAGGAGGGAGAACAAACAAACAAGCAAACTCAAATCATCATTCATTTTCTTTGATTTTCCTTTAGTTTTTCGATAGAAGATGGATGGTAGATTAATCAGTGTGAAATATACACGATATGGGTGACTGAGTGAGTGGTAAACAGCTAGCAAAGATGATCAAATTTACACATTTGCATTTACACCAACCGCCCGCTCCCTTTGTATTTATTTATATATTCAACAGGAAAGAAGAAAGATGAACAACTGACCATAAACAACAGTGTAGTCAGCGAAATCATCAACCACTAGAGACTATCAAAGATAATCAAAAGTGACATAAAAGTGTAGAGTTAACAAATATATATGTAGGTATATATACGTATGCATAGTCATCGCCTTCCTCGACCGACGGACATTGATAGCTGACATAGGGTCAAGTTGGAAAAGAGCTAGTGGCGGTCAAACCAAAACATGGCTTCATCAGTCAATGAAATCTACAACAGTTAGTCTAAGCCACGTAGGAAGGTGTAGACTTCCTGACTGGTTGGGGTCCTCAGGACGGTAAAAACCAATGAAGACTGGAAACAATTGGTGACATGGCTCAAAATCGTCGTCCTCAATGGCTGGCGCAGATGCATCCACTCCTG
>OX235275.1:43772210-43900288 GCA_944472155.2 Trichobilharzia szidati | reverse complement strand
CCACTAGACACATTACACTAGTTACTGACTAGTGTGCAATCAAAAATGGTTGTTCTATATTTGAGAGTTGTGCTTTTCAAGAATCAATCGCTGATCAGAATTAGGTGATTTGTTCTCTATAAGCGTTAGTGGATTAGGTATTATACTTTCAAAATACACATTAATTTATAACTTTCTTTATTTTGTGTGTATTCGATCGTTTTACTATTTACCTTTCCTTTTTTTATATGCTCATTAGGTTTGTGGTATACTATTTGATTATATCAAAATTCTATTACATTCTGCTACCTCATCATTATCATCACCATCATCGGGCAGTAATATTAATTCGTCTGGCGTCAACCACAACAACAACATGCCAGATGTGCATACCTTTGCCACCTATCTTCCAGAATATCAGTTAACTACAGAAGCAAGCTTTTTATATACAGAGCCTAGTAATGCTGAAGATACTGTTGTTAGTCTGGCGAATAAATTACATCTTGTTAAACCAGAACATGTTTACTCAGGTTATCGATTGCTTAAAAAGCCAAATATGCAAGTAAGTTGACTTTGGCTATGGTTGTTGTTCCATATTACTATTATTATTATTATTATTATTATTATTATTAATGTTCCTACGGTTTCCGATTAGAACATAGGGATTCAACAACACAACCCCACTTTGTTCTATTTGGCACTGTCCTCTTCAGCTGGCTAGGTCCATGGTTGCGCCCATAATCTCTCAACTCCTCCATGTCACCCTAGGATGACCCATTCGTTGATTCCCGTTGAGATTCCACTCGAGCGATGGCCTGGCTGGCGTGCAATGTCATTTAATGGCTTTCTCAACATATTCCCGATCCATCTCCATTTTCTCCTACATGTTTGTTGAGCAATCGGCTCTTGGTTGGTTTTTTTCCCAGCCAGAGTTTTTTGTTACCAATTCTTTCTGTCCAGTCGGCTGGCCATTTAATCTTCAGAATGGAGTCAGTGAAGGTGGCAGCTGCTGATAAAAGTCTGCAGTGGCCTGTTGGAAATCGTTTTCGTGACACGCCAAGTTTTGTTGTTCCAAACAAGATGACAGTTTTAAAATCTAATATAACAGGGTGGAGGGGGAGATTGATAACAGAAGCTTTGTTTATTGAATCAACTGAGGTGGATACGTGTAATAGGAATGATACAACACCTGTCCACACAGATATCTGGAAAATTCCACTACCCCAACGATGATAAACAGGAGAGAACAAAGAAGACTATAAAACTCAAGTTTCACAGTCGTGTGACCATAATTGATATGATCATGACCAATAAATTTTGATTGAAACGTCATCCAGCAAATAGTACTGTTTCACTGTTTGATATATCTTATACACCAACTGATATGGAATAAAATTACGCAATTTTAGAAGATAATTGCGTAATATGTGAAACAATTTTTAACGAAGGCATGTGTGAACGGGATGAGCATGGACACAAATTGAAATGATGGTTTTTCACTAATGAAAATGAAAAAAATATAAAGAATGTAAAAGAAAAACCACAACTAAGGAGTCAAACAGATATCACTCAGAGAACCATTGAAAAAAACAACCGGTTGGGAGTACTGGACATCTGTTTCGTCCGAGCTTGGGACTCATTGGCAGTGCGCACCCACCTGGGGCTTCGAACCCAGGCCCGTCCGGTTACAAGGCAAGCTCGCTAGTTACTGGCTGCATGACGGAGTTTCCTGGATTCTTAGTGAGAAGTTGTGAGCAGTTGGCCTATCCTGTCCGGAGTGAGGATAAATGCTCACCGATGACATTAGCTGGTGTGTCAGTCGAGCTAAAATCACGAATCGGTAGAAGTTAGAACTCATGGGCTAACCAGTGAGTCGGTTTCCAGTGGCTGAATAGTCTATGAGTTTTCCTAGTTGCCAGAAGGGCTTTGGTTCGAAACTCGGTGGATGCCTACTACCGATGAGTCCCAAGACAAGACGAAAGGGCTGTCCTGTACTCCCAACTGGTTTCCAATGGTTCTCTCCAACTGATATCAATCTGCGGTCAAACTTGAAAATATAAGTCAAATACCCGTTAATCAACTATTGGAGATAGAATTTTACATGGTACAAAAATGTTTTAGCTTAGAATGACATGTGAGACAAGTGAAATAATGCTGGAAACAGTTCACAGTAAGAATAATAGTAATAATAATAATACTAATAGTAATAATTGACATAATAAGGGAAGGATATAGAAATTAAATAAACAAGACGAAAATAAACAGGACCCCAATGTATGAATGGAGATTATCATACATTAGCACAGGCGGTGTCAGACCATGGTAGATGGGGAGGGGTTGAACAAACAGAGATCTGGCTTCCCTATTGCGCGATGGCCAAAGCTTTAGCAGTACAAACGAGTTGGATACGTAATGATTTAGTCACCCAGCTGTTTTCCGCTTTATAGATAACTTTAAAGGCGGAGGCTGTAAAGATAAAGTGATTATCAGTGTATCGCCCAGATCACCAATTATTGAGCTTCTTATAGCCCCACTTCCACCTCGTCGTGGTAACCACGTAGGATAGTGTCCCCTTATATCCTCCATAAATCATTTCGCCAAGTAAACTATTCTGCTACTAAGTTCTAATACTACTGTCTTGTGGCGTTACATTTATTGTCGCCTCTAGGATTCAATCTTGTGGTGAATGCTGCATTATCTTCAGTCTATGCTTCTTTCTCTTCTTTTCATAAGTAATAAAACAACGTTTTCATTATCTTTTGTTTTCTTGTCTCCTTTCTTTTTCCCTGTAGTTGTATATTGACCTACTCAAACTGATGACACCTGAGAGAGCTGCTATCTTCTTTTTATCGTCTTCATTTGCATCATCAGTTGGTGATGAGTCGAAACTAGATCATGAACCATGGTGCAACGTAGCTTATCGAAAAGAAAGTAAGACTTTTTTGTATGTGTGCGCTTACTCCTGGTTCTCTTCTCTTTTCTATGTTTTATACATGTTTTGCTTCTATGCTAATCATGTTTCCAAAGGTGGATTCATAATACTCCCCATGAAAAATTGAAAAGTACTCATTGGATAGCTGTTTCGTCCTAGTTTTAGCATCATTCCATTTCTACGGAGAACTTCAGGTTATGAGACGAATTCGTTGACCACTTGCATACTTGTTACGGTTCTAGTTTCTGCCGATTTGTGATATTTTGTATATATGCCTATCAAGAGGAGAGCTTCGGTGGCTTCTGAAGATGTATGTGTGTGTGTGTGGGCGGTTGTTATTTCCCGGCTACTCACAGTTTTTTCTTGGGCTATCTGCAACATAAAGAGAATTAATGTTGTATGGCTGCAGGACCTAGGGGATAGCTGCTCGGGGCCGTCGTATATGAACTGTTTGGACTAGTTTTTAAAGTTGTTTCTGCATTAGGAGCTTACCGCTGACTACGGACCGCCGTAGCAAAAGTCGGACATACAATTTTTAGAACCTCCCCTCGCAGTCCAGAGTGAAGAGGTAGCGCCGCAGCTGGCATGTTGGTCAATTGTGGGAAATAACTTACTTCTGTTACATCCCCCCGACCACCACGTGATAGTAGAAATCGGTCTGGGTGTATATATATATAGTACCGTCGATGGTCGATATCGTCCCTAAGTATCTCTCCTTGGTTCATTCACTTTAAAGAGGTGGTCTATAAAATCTTCTCTGTAGACATTTTTCCCCACCCTCTTCAATGGAAGTGGATTTTTGTATAACCTATGCATAATACTAAAGTGTGTTTTTAAACTAATTTTGTCAAAGGTTAAGGTCTTCGATAATTCCGCTGAGTGGTGTTTGAGTGGTGATACGTCCTGTTATGTTTGTATAGTGAATTCTGTGTTAGTAAGCGTTTTTGATTTATACAGATCTAATTTCCTACATGTCAGTTTTACAGGTTCGTTTGTATTTGTCTCACCCCACTTATTGATTTGCGACGTGACTTTCTGTCACCCTACTTATGACATTTGGAATCCTATTGGTTGTTCACTGTCTTAGTTTATCAATGACATTAGTGCTTCTCAAGGTCATTTTAAACATAAATATATACAAACTCTGTCAACGTTTCTTGACTGTTGTTTTGAGACAGTAAAGCTCTTTTATTAACGTCCGGTCTTTTTTTCTCTGTCTTTGTGGCCCGGCGGTGTTACTGACGTGCGATTCGGACAGATTAGCCACCGCATGAAGTTAGTATTTGCTCGTAGTCCACTAGTTCGTAGCTCCGGTCACTACAGTTTTTCATTACTTCCGATTTCGGTATTTGATTACGTGATCATATCAAGTCGAAAAGATGTGCACACTCCAGTTATACTCAGTAGAATAACGGATTATTTTCATCCGAATTCGCTTGTTTGGCCATTCATGGTTAGTAATAGAGTCCAGGATGCTCATTGCATCCTATTTTGGGACTTGTGTCAACTAGAGGTACACTTTTTCCTCCTCAGTCAGTGGCAACTCTGTACTCATCGCTTCAAAAATTTCAAAGCGTTCTCCATCTGTTCAAGGAGCTGATTCAACCAAACTAAAGGTGCCCAGTGTGCGTCGGTGGCATAGCGGTTAGGACGCTCGCCGACCATGCACATGGTCCGGGGTTCAAACCCCGGCCGGCGCACTCCTTTACCTCGCTTAGCCAGAAATAATGCTGGTAAAAAGGAAAGGTTGGGCATGAGGCTAGCAACCCCATCCTGTAAAATAAACACTGCTACAGAAACTTCAAGCCTCTAGCTTGAACCCCTATGTTCCACTGGGGAACGTGAAGGATAAAAAAAAAAAGGTGCCCAGTATCACAATCGGTAGTTACAAACATCTATTCAAAAGTTACATTATCACTAAATTATCTATCTGCTTGATGTGGATTATATACTGTAGCCAAGCTTTCATTTAATTATGAAGTGTTATGAAAGTATCTGTGCTATTCTCTTTCTTCCCTATGTACTATAAACATGAGTTTCCTAAACCACCGTAATAAAGATGGCTACCGTCTACGGATTGCAGATTGAATTCTATCAGCCGCAAGAAGTGCTAGACATTTGTCTAATCTAAGCACGTATTACATTCCGTAGTTGAAGTTGATCGTGAGCCTGAACAGTTCAGTGTTAACATTTGTGACTGTAGCACTGGGCGACCGGGATTCGACTCGCGCTGATGGGGCATATGAGTGTTCCCTCAAGATTGTAGACTAGCCTTAGTGATTAATGAATGCCAACAATTACGAAACCTAGGTACGAGGCTTCCTGCCGATTTCCTCTTAAGAACAATTATGAGTTCACCATGATGTCGAGCCACCTAACATGGTGACCACATTGTAAACGTGACTGACATTAAGAATTCAGTCTACAGCAAACAAAGGAGTAGACGGATGATGACACTAGTTGCTGCTTGGTTTCCAGTCAACATATACATAGTATTTTTTGAAGCACTAAAGATGATCTAGCTTTCACGTTATACATGACTCTCAGCCTGAGGAGTTCTCGATCTTGTGTGATTATTTATTAAGCTATTCAGGTGTTAGGGACTAGACTGATATCGGAAGTATTTACGTCTCTGATGAGGTTGACTTGCGGTTCCACTACTTTTCTTTTTTTGGAGGGGGGGGGGCTGCTGACTGATCGGTTGACTGCCTCAAAAAAAGCTGATACTTGTTTTGCTTGATGCAGCAATTATTTCAAAACCCTCTAGTTTCCAGGGTTTTCCTAGCTGTGAATATGATTCTTGACAGGTATTTCAAGTTGTATTGAGTAGCGGTATATTGTAGGAGTTGGGAAATCTTAAGGTATCAGGATCTAGTACTCAGGCTGAATAATAATAATAATGCTTATGCTTGCCACTTAACCTAAATGTCCCCTAGACGGACTAGGTACATGAATTGTTACAAGCTAGTACAACACCAGTCAAGTACTCCCTCGTCATTTTTCCCCAGCAGTTTATCCAACTCATGTCTTTTCTTGAAGGAAAAAACAGCCTTCGGATTTAAAAAAAGATATTTTATCATATGGCAACCATTTAGCCTGAAATAGGTTAACGGTAAATTTGGAGTAGATTAAGTTGACAATTGATTTCGTCTGCATTTAGAGAACTGCGACAAGGAACTTTGACAGTAGTATACACTAGCCAAAAACCTATCACCGATCAGAGTAGAGGTGGATTCGCTATAGTCTACGGAGATCTTAAAATGATGTCGCACACCAACCGACGTGCGTTGGTAGCATAGCGGTTAGGACGCCCGCCGACCATGCACATGGTCCGGGGTTCGATCCCTAACCGACATGGGCATGAGGCTAGCAACTCCATCCTGTAAAATAAACACTGCTACAGAAATTTCAAGCCACCAGCTTGAAGCCCTATGTTCCACTGGGGAACGTGAAGGAAAAAAAACACCAAGCGACAGGGTGGGCTGGCGGGCAGTTGTAGAACTAGCTGATGAAAGTGATGACGAAGAAATGAGTCCTTCGCTATTAAAGCCATATGTGTTCTATTCAGAACATATGAAATATATGCAGTAATAACAATAATGTAATGTAGATAGATACAGTTAGACATCTCACACTGGTAAGGAGGTTATGCGTAACGGTTGGTGCAAATTTTCAGTTGTCTAACTTGACGGACATCAGATTTCATTTTTTATCGACAGTCGAAGTCACGTTTTCCCTTAACTTCGACGATAAATCTCTTTTATGAACCGGTAAACATGTGTATATATTGATATATTGTGTTTATACAAGCCTACCGAAAGGTTTTTTTTCAATATTCAGTGGATACCTTGAGGAAAAATTGATATCGAAAAATATTTAGTGTCATTCACGTATATCATAGAAAGTAGAGGGGTTACGTTATTTTTATTAGTGTTATTCTCTTGCCTTCCAACTGGAATATAGACCTTCGACAGAACGTCGACATTTCATCCTGTTTTCAAGTATTGGTTTCGTAGGGATTTTGTTTGATTGTTCGAAACCTTCAGCGAGTACTGGACAGCTGGTGGTTTCATCCTAGTTTGGGACTGTCTCTTCATGGGTACGCACCCACACTGCAGGGTTCGAACCCAACACCTTCTGGTTACAAGGCGAGCTAGCTCGTAGACGATTACTCCACTGATGCGTCGGTGGCATAGCGGTAAGGACGCATGCCGACCATGCACATTGTCCGGGGTACGATCCCCGGCCACAGACGCATTCCTTTATCCCGATAAGCCAGAAATAATGCTGGTGAAGAGGAAAGGTTGGGCATGAGGCTAGCAACCCCATCCTGTAAAAATAAACAATGCTGCAGAAATTTCAAGCCACTAGCTTGAAGCCCTATGTTCCACTGGGGAACGTGAAGGAAAAAAAGAAACCCGATCCAATGACCAGTCAATGAATTCTAACTTCTGCCAATTCACGACATAGCGTAACTACTTTGCAATGTCTTCTTGCATCCTGTTCTCTGCAGACCTTTTTTGGAAGAGTTCACGATTGCGCAAAAAAATTTCATTCCCTCCATAGGCAATCTCCTCTATGTCACTGTGTTGAAGTGATGTCCAACTCATCGTTTGCCATTTGGACGCAAATCGAGTAATGACCGTCGCACGTGACGTCGTCACTCAATGGTCGTCTTCCTTAGTGTGTGTCCTATCCAACTTCCCCCACCCCCATTTCCTTCTGTGTGTTTGTTTGCCAGTAGGTTCTTGGTTGGTTCATTGTCTGAAAAAGTTCTTTGATGCTTATATTCTGATCTTCATTGAATATCATCATAGTGAATTTTCAATTAGTAGTAGTAGTGTTCTCTGAGCTGGTCGGTTTTAGTTGTGGAGCTTTCGTCGTTTTTTGGACAACTGAACCAACCAGCTCAGAGAGCAACACTACTAATTGCAAATCATTCACCTGAGCTACAAATCTTCTCTATTAATAGTAAGTTTTCATTGGTTTTATTATTATATTGATTGATATGGGCAATAAATTCAAAAACGTCTTTAACACTATGATTTACTACCAACTTGTGTAGCGGTTGGAGGAGTTCACTTAGCCACTTTGCCAGTCCATGTTAGGTAGAATTTGACATATCCAGGACTGGGTGAAGAGGAAGTCCTTGTTTATGTACTTTGGGCAGACCGTACAGACGTGAAGTATTACTTCCAGTAGGTTTTAGACGGTTGTTGACTGCCCCTGAGATTACTCCACTTTTACTCAGTTCCTTAAGCGTGTTAGTTAACTGCTTTTCAGCTTTTCCATCTAGATCTGTTGGGTTGATAAGCATTTGGAACTTCGTTTCATCCTTTAAAAGCGAGTTCAATTTGTCAACATAATCACACTTATTCATCAGTACTACTCCGGTTCCTTTATCATGTCTACTGATTATAATGTTTTCGTCGTTCCTTAACTTTCTTAGGGCTTCTCGATGCTGTTTAGTCAGCAAACTCTTACTAGAATGACTACTGTTTTTATACTGTTGACAACTGTCGACTAGTGTAGTTTTAAACCTAGCGACTTCATCGTCTGACGTTGGGGTCAAATCTTTTGTTTGTAGGAGGAGATTTTCAAACTGGATGTTGGTATCTAGTTGGTTGACCTTAAATCCTTGGATATCCTTGATATGGGCAAGCCCTATATTTGTGTCAAGCCTTTTTTGACCCAATTAGTAACTGAGTCCTACTACTGTCTTTTGTTTTATTTAATTAACTTTGTGTGTATTTCCAATTTTTTTTAAAATATATATTTTTCTCGTTTCAATGAAGCTATTCCTAACGATATAATGAATGATTGGAAGACTTCAAAGCCTAATGAAAAATTACATCTCCCATACAAAAATAAGTTTCTCAGTAAGTATTTTTGTGTATATTTTGTATGCCTATTGTTTTTTCTAAGTGAGGTCATCACATTATATGTATTACCCTTGGAGTTTTATTTCCTTTGATCTACACTGACACAATCATCTCACCATCGATTATAAGGTGTTTATCTTTACGTGGGGCTTTTACTCATTAGAGTAAATACATCGGAATTCCAAATACTGGGTCATGGGTTCGGCTCCCACTTCGTATGCGCCGAGCAGGTCGGTCAGGTAGTTAATATCACTGCCAACTGTATGACAATGCGTGTTTGTGGAGTAGAGTAACCTTATCTTTTCTTATATCCATGCGTACTAATCAAGGTTAGTTGTCAAGGAACTTAGCCCTAAGTTCCTATTGTAACGAAGACGCTCTGAACCGATAATTACTGTGTACTTGTCTCGACTACAACTCCAAAACACCAGTACTTTTTTGAAAGTTATTTTTTTGGCGATTAAAGTAAAGACAATTGCAAGTCTATAAACAAATTTTTTTATACAAAATTATGATGTACTTTTATTCGTATTCTTTCGTCTTCTTCGAACTTGTACACGATCGAACCATTCGCGCCTTCGAGTTGTCCGCCGATGGCTACCAAGGTCAATCAACCAATGTTCAATGTTCATATTCCTTGACATTAGTAGTGATAAATCTCTGTTAACTCTGTTGTTCAGTTCACTCACTAATTCTCATAATGTTCTTATCGTATATTTTTCTGTGTTCTAAATGACACTTTTATATTTTGCGCAGTATTGGATTGAATAGGGATGCCCGAGTTAGTGATCACTCGTATTCCTTTTATCCTACTCCAATAGCGTATACAACAGCTACCTGATTTCTCAACCCTCTACACAAACGGGAACACACCACAAGGTGACATACACATCTATTATTCAACCACTTCTACTCCCATGGTAACAGCTGTGTTGATTTGACTAAACTTTTCTTTGTTTGTTTGATTTGACATATATTATTATTGTTACTTTAAGTTCCAAATGGAACATGGGCTGCAACAGCACATCTCCACTCTGTCCTACTCTCTGCATTCCTCTTTAGTTGGTCCTACAGTTTCTCGTAATCTCTGACCTCCTCCTTCATGTCACCCTCATACGCTTAACTCGTTGTTTCTTATTCAGCAATATTTGTTGAGCATATCGTTCGTTCCCAGAGTTTCTATATGATCTTTAGCATGAAACCAGAGAAAGCAGCTGTCGATAAAAGTCTGAGACCAGTAAGAAATGCTTTTTGTGACGCGGGCGCCAAGTTTCTGACCCATATAGAAGAGAAGTGACTGAATTAACATTCAAGTGTTTGTTTGCAGGAGCTTGATTTGATGGGTTACAGGATTTCATGTTGAGCTTACATTAGTTAGAGAACCATTAGAAAACCTGAGAGTACTAGTCGGCTGTTTCGTCCAAGTTTGGGACTCTTCCTCAGTACACGCATCCATCGGTGGTGGTAATGTGGTGAGAGATGGTCGCTGGCCAAATTGGTTGACAGTAATTGAGGTCAAAGGTCAAGATGGACAGGCGGATACAGTTAACCTATAGATGAATTGACACAGCCACAAGAGATGCAAGGTTAACTTTGTGTGAGAAACAACCAATCAACAGACTGTATTTTCTACTAACATTAACCTACAATAATGTACATCAAAATCTATAAATACGTGTTGATTTTCCGTAATAAACGTTCTGTTGCCTGGCCCTTGTCTTCTGTTGTTACAGTAGAACCCGGGACCCAGGACTTAACATTGGTGTCGAAAATTCGAAATTTGCAGAAAAACTGATTTCAGAATGATGAAGGTCTCTTTTCTCTTTCCGATTCTGGCTTTACCATCATCATCCTTGTCAGTTGGTTGTAATTCAAATGACTCTGCTTAGAAAAATGAAGGAAGCGACCTCTTTCAAACGCATTCCGTTGATAGTGATAGGTGTTTGTTGTCGTTGTTGTTGGTGATCGGTATCTTCATCACCTCCATCTTCTTTATGTTCACATGAAGTTCTGTGTTCGCTGCCTACTTCCTTTTCCAGTTTGTTGGTTTTCGCCTGCCTGCAAGTCTTCGATTTTGTGTGACACTAGACGTAAATCATCCACGCGCGATATCCAGATCTTTTAGAATCTTCTTGTTGGTCGGTGCAGCGTATTCCTGTCTTCTCTTTCCACACAGTTCACTGTATAATCCAGTCCATCAAAGTTAGGATTAGTACCGGTGATAGTGTGTGTCGGTGGCACAATGGTAGAGTGCTCGCCGGCCATGCAGGGCGGTCCGGGGTTCTATCCCTGCCCGGCCAATGCACTCCTTTACCTCGTTAAGCCAGTAATAACAAAAAAACTGGTGAAGAGGAAAAGTTAGGCATGAGGCTAGCACTCATCCTGTAAAAATAATCATCACTGCTACAGAAACTTCAAGCCTCTAGCTTGAAGTGCTCGCTATGTTCCACTGGGAATGTGAAGGAAAAAAAAATATCGGTGATAGTGTGTCTGCAGCCGTATCTTACTCCTGTCTTCACTGCAAAGGCTTCGCTGAGTTTTCTCTTGTGGGTCACTTGACATGTGGCACTGTCATATAACCAGCCGTTGAATGAGGTTGACCTGGATTTGGAACACTCCTTAATGTTGAAGTAACTTCCAACGCCAGCTTGGGTTGTTATTATTAATTTCTTTTAAGTAGATAGTGGTATTATCAAATCTAACCATATTCGGGAATTGTGTAGTAATTCATTTATTCACAGTAATATATTTTTGTCTTCGGCATTGACCTGTTAATTGCATATAGATTAATGTGATTCCGAAGTTGATGTTCGCCAGTGCATAGTCTAAACACCTACCATAATTCCTACAAGGTGAATTAAGCGTGATAATTTTCTTTTTCTTTTTCTTCCTTCACATTCCCAGTGGAACGTAGGGCTTCAAGTTAGAGGCTTGAAGTTTCTGTAGCAGTGGTGATTATTTTCACAGGATGGGGTTGCTGGCCACCTCATGCCCCAACCTTTCCTCTTTACCAGCTTTTTTCTTATCACTGGCTTAGCGAAGTAAAGGAGTGCGTCGTTGGCCGGGTGGGGATCGAACCCCGGACCACGTGCATGGTCGGCGAACGTCGTAACCGCTGTGCCACCGACGCGCGATAATTGTAGGTGTTCATTTGAGTAATGACCTCTATCCATTATACAAATTTCATAAGACTGATTAGTAGTCAACAAAGAAATATTCACAGTTTCAATAACTTTACCATGTTTTATGTGTATATATGTCTGTAATAATCAAGGAATTATTGTTGTTATTAACAATAATGTTTTAAATAATATTGGAAAAATAGGATCAACCCAATTACAGTTCAAAAGAATCGATCCCCTGCCGATGCACACCTGATATCAGTTGGTTGGCCTGCAAAATGTTTGGGCTACCGATATCACATGCTGAAAATTCCATACTTCTACGAGAAGTACTGTGTGGAATCAAGCTATAATAAAAAAAATTGAATGTATCAGATAAATTATGAAAAATGATAAAGAATTTTAGAATATTTACATATTCTAAGTTCTACAACAGATGTGTTTCTTTCGCATGCCGAGCAATTGAGGTTAGGCGCAGAGTGCTAGGTAAGGAAGGGAAATCAATAGACGAGACTGTGAAATTACATCGACTGAGATGGTTAGGACATGTGTTACGTATGCTTAGTCATCGCCTTCCTCGACAATGGGCAATGTTAGCTGATATAGGGTCAGGCTGGAAAAGAGCTAGCGGTGGTCAAACGAAAACATGGCACCAATCGATGAAATCTACAACAGATAGTCTAAGCCAGCCACGTAGGAAGGTGTAGACTTCCTGACTGGCTGGGGTCCTGGGGACGGTAAAAACCAATGGTTGGAAACAATTGGTGACATGGCTCAAAATCGTTCTCAATGGCTGGTGCAGATGCATCCACTCCTTGTGACTTATGATTTCCAATGAAACTGTTTTGTTCTTCGTTATTACTATACCTTTGTCTCACACCTCTGTTTACTGTCTATATTATGCATTTCTCCTACTTTCTTCTCTTGCTTTGTGTGCTACATGGAGTGTGGCGACTGGAACTGCTGCACACTGGTGCAAAGTTCTATGTTGAAACGAAACAGACATTCTTTCATTCACTATTATGGATGGATATATATAACTGTAGAACCTGATGGAGAAGGGGGTTATCGATGGGGTGAATACTTTTTTTGTTCCAACAATCAATCTTTTGAAATCATGTTTTCAGTGATACACTTAGGCTTTAAGTAATACACAAACAACTATTAGCTCTGATGACGAGGAAGTTATCGGAAATTTCAATGAATGTATATTTTCTGTTCACTATTTATATCTATAAATGTCTTATAAATTTAATTAGTGGATGGTGACTAGCAGTGGAATCCAGGACAACGCGCATTTCGCATTATTTGGAACTCGTCGACCGAATGTACCTGCATTGCTCAATGAGTGATGATGTTCCCACCGAGGCTCAAACCTAAAATTCAATCGAATAACTAATATGACCCGTTGCATAAGAGGTGGCTCTCGTGGCCCAAGTGGTCTAGTTGATAACGTTTTGGTGTTTGAAACTATGGGCACTGAGTTAGAGCCTCAGTGGGAACATCATCACTCACTGACTGTGGAATGCAGGTACATCCAGATAACGTCCCAAATAGAACGAAATGTGCGTTGTCCTGGATTTCACTGCTGGTCACCATCCACCGATTCAATTGTGATTACATGCCCAGACATTGTCGAAGCTTCTGTACAAGAAGCCGACATGTCAACCTGAGACCGAGCACTTGGGTCCAATCAATCGACGTGATAAATCTAAAATTCAATTAAATGCCTTATACATATTTGTGTTTACATAAGTGCTGTTCGCAATATACTCCTGTGTAGCTGATAATTTACATTATCTCTTTTCTTTTCGTTTATCATCCCATTTTTTTTAGCTACAGATTTCAGTCTGTTGGATTCGGCAAATGATATGAAAGTAGGCTTCTTTTTTGTTTATTCACAAACAGTAATCTATTATTCTTGCTTCCTTTTTAATACTCGAATCAGAATTCTGCACCGACTCTTTGTTGTTTAAAGATGATCAGAGTGTATAGGTAGTTGAGCTTGTTGAGTATGTCACTTATTTGAGGCGGGCGGCCGGGCGGGACGGAAGGAGGATTTTGCATCAGCCTAAATGGATTGATTATCGATCAAATCTAAACACGGATACAAGAGGGTTGTGTGGTATTTACTAACCTTCTTGTCCGCCGGTGTATAGGTGATATCCAACTGTCGACTATAGGCCATGTGCACTTCACAGTAGTTCTCTTTGTCCTTCTTTGTACCTATGAGTAGATATAACCGTTGAAAGTATAAGATATAAGCTTTCCCTTTCCTCTTCGTTAAGTGGTACAATAAAGTAGGTGAAATTTGAGGTTAGGCGTATAGTGAGTACTGGGTAAGGTGAGGAAGTCAATTGATGAAGTTGTGAGGGTGCATCTATTGAGATATCTAGGGCAAATGTTACAGATTGCAACTCGTGTCCTTCCTTGTCTGACATTTGATAAGTTGGAAAAGAGTTGGGCTACGTAGGGAGGAGTAAACTGTCTGACTGGAGTCATCGAAGATCCATTGATTGAAATGGCCAGTACATATATATATATATATTTAATGCTGCGAGTTCATAGTTAGCATGGCGACTAAAGTTTGCACAAGTGTAATTCATTTGAGAGAAGGCTCTAAAGGCATTCAGGTACAAGCTATATCATCAGTCCATGAAGTTATGTGCCCCTGGTGAAAGCTATCTACATAGTAGGTGGAATGTTGGCTTCCT
This sequence comes from Trichobilharzia szidati, assembly GCA_944472155.2. Lineage (NCBI taxonomy): Eukaryota > Metazoa > Platyhelminthes > Trematoda > Strigeidida > Schistosomatidae > Trichobilharzia > Trichobilharzia szidati. Next base: position 43,885,659 of record OX235275.1, on the reverse strand, counting down.
CGTTGGGATGCAATGAGACACTGAATGTTAATTGTCAGAGATTGTTGGTAAAGTGGTCCAATAGGTGGTAGATCTATTAACTAACACCTTAACATCTACACTCTACAGATGTATCACGCTATACTTATTTTGTTATATCATTTTATTTCTGTTCTGCTATTTCGTGTTGTTATACTACAATGTGATTCAAGTCGGATTGATATACTCTCTATGCTAAGTTTAGTGTATCAGATATACGAAACCAACTACATAGCATCAGGCAAATAACAAGCTATGAGCGTATATCATTCTCTGTGTACAGACTGCGCGCTGCTTATTTTTCTCACCCCCCCCTTATTTCTCTTTTTGTTGTTTATTTATTTTCAGCAACCGAAAGATCTAAACTTAGAACCAGGCGCAGAATCTCGTTTACAATATGGTCATTTATGGTTTCAACAAAGTACACGTTTCAAATGTCCTAAGGGTGAGTGAGTCAGTGAATGAATGAGTGTATGTTGTATTTTGTTTTTGCAGCTTTCCTATTTTTATTAATAGTATGAAATATTCCCATATCATGATGTGAATTAAAAGTCAGTCTGAAAGATGAATATTATTCTCAATAATTTCTTCTCTTCAGGTTCTTACAATTATAAAATGTAATATTTGCTGGAAACAGTTAGTTCCCTTTATGAATTTAGACAAAGCAATAAGAAGACGTAATTCGTTTGAATCGTGTAATACATTTGCGCAACACATTTCGAACAATTAGCAGTTATGGTGTGTCAAAATAAGTAGTCGTATTTGTGTGACAAATGTGCTCTGGGCTGAAATCGATTACAAAATAATTTAAAACGGGAGACAATGGTGGTGATTAGTCATAATAGATTTGTAGAGTGTGGGTTAGGAAAAATTGACAAGTCAGTTCAAGGTTATAAAAGGTGTCAGGGGTGAGTGGCTAGTACAAAGTGGTTTGTATTAAACAGGAGATAGTAAAACTGCAATGAGAGGTTCACAATGAAATAACGAATATGTGAAATGAAACAAATGGAGGCCTATATTGAGAAAAGAGATAATATCACTAATAATACTAATAAGTCCGGATAGTGTAAATGGAAAATTCGATAGTATTAAGAGAATGTTTGCATGAAGGGCATAAATTATGACGAATAATAATCATAGCAATTGTAATAATAAGCAAAGGAAAAAACAAACCAAGAGGGTTAAGCTGAAGTGGTACTCTTGGTGAACAGAAGAATCATGGTAGGTACAGCGTCTGAATGTGTTCCTTTTGGATACAAATTTCCTGTTTAGTCGATCTTATTGCAACAGCTTCAGTTATATGTGTAGGAGATGTAAGCGAAGTGTACGTGATAACGACTTCGGAATTTGGTGTATAACCAACCCTATAGGCTGTGTTTTGGCGTCGATGCGATGTCCAGTATCTTGACCAAGTGTGACAGAATCGAGATTTTTATTCAATTTAATTTCCTTCTTGATGAACCAAGCTGGTGAATGTTCTCAAACCCCTTAGACGAAGTTGCCTATTATTGAAAAGAATATTCTTCTTTCAGATTGACTTTTAACGTCCTATTTTTTTAATGCTAATTGGAATTATTCGATTAGAATTGTGTTCACTTTAAAGAGTCATATTGAATTAGAGATAGAGTTGTGAGAAAAATAATTTGGTACTCGGAAAAGTAAAACACCAATCGTGCAAAATACTGTGAACTTTTCTTGGACTATCCTCTGTTAAAATACTGTGTGAATCTGTAGTCACAATACAACCCATTATTTAACTGATATATACAAACCTAACTTCCTACATGTCATTTTTACACAGCTGTTTGTACTTCTCTCACCCTACACTTATTGATTTATGATTAAATTTTCTCTCAAATGATACTTATGACTTTTGAAATCCTATTGGTTGTTCACTATCTTAATTTATCAATGACATTAGTGCTTCTCAAGGTCATTTTAAACATATATATATATATATATACGCAAGTGGGACGCTTAAAGCTACCTTTTACCAACGTCCAGTCTTTTCTTTGAGCCTTTGCGGCCTGGCGAAGTTATCGCTGTTGTTTTGTTTATGTCATGCGATTAGGTCAGATCAGCCAGCGCATTAAATTTAGTATTCTCTCGCAATCTATCATTATTATTGTTCCCTTGGGTTCCTAGTGAAACATAGGGCTTCAACGACACGTCTCCACTTGCGGCTATCTTCTTCTGTACTTTTCACCTGCATCCATGTTAGTCCATACTGTTTCAACTCTTCTTCACACGATCTCCTACATGTCACCCTTCGACGTCCCACTCGCCGCTTCCCTTTCGGGTTCCACTCGAGCTATGGCCTGACGCGCGATGTCACCCAGCGGCCTCCTCAGCGAGTGTCCAATCCATCTCCACTTTCTCTTGCATATTCGTTGGGCGATTGGTTCTTGTTTTGTTTCTTCCCATAGTTTCTTGTTGGTGATTCTTTCCGGCCATCTGATCTTCAGAGAACAAAGAATGTACATTTTCGACCATTTACAATGACAAATGATCTGCAAACATTATTGGTCCCATATCTTAGAATTCCCTCGTGAATTACGCATTGCCTTCACCAACGACGCAACCTGGATTACAGTTGTGAAATATACCTTTATACCAATAAAAAAGTATTGATTTATAATACTTCACGATTGTAACTTACAACATAACTGATTGTACCTGCAAAAATGGCTTGCATTTCTTGAAAACACCCGTTTATAAGAAAATACAGACTGTCATTATTATTAGCCTACCTTGAGTACTATTCACTTGTGATGTTACGAATAAAATGCTGACAAAAGTATACAAGTGTATTATTTATTTTAAATTATTATCAAATATGGATATAAATCAAGAATAAGACTCGATGCCGTACACACCAAGTTATATGGAGGAATTACTTCAAGCTTTATTTTTTTCCCAAGTATTTGTAATCCATCCAAAACATACTTGGGTTTTTTTTGTTAATGCGAAGACAATATTTCTATATTTCTTGATGTGCTCCATTGAATGACTAGTTATCATATTGTTCCCATAGACGAAATGACTGCAACCTTATAATTTTACCATGAACCAAATTTATGTAATTTAAATGATACTTATCCATGCCTGTACAATTGGTATGTCCTACACAGGTGGAAAAATGTATTTTATTAAATTACTATTATTAAATATGCTTACTAATCGTATATGTAATTTATCATATTGATGATGCCTGTAAACTGGCGTCCCTCATGTAAAAAATGAGAATATATTATTAAATAGAACGAAGACAGCTGTTGATAAAGGTCTGCAACAGGCTGTTGGAAATATTCTTTGTGACCCGCCAAGTTTCTGATCCATGCGTATAGAAGAACTGACTGACTTGACGTTTGTATTGAAAATCCGAATTTTGTTGTTGTTGATGCTGAGTGACGAAGATTTCCAGATTGGTTTCAGGTTGATGAATGCGTTTCTCGCCTTCCCGATTCTCGATTTGACATCCTCGTCCGTTCCTCCTATAGTTGAGACAATGCTCCCTAGATAAGTGAATGAAGTAATCTCTTTCAAGTCCCTCGCGTTGATGGTGATTGGTGTTGGATGTTGCTGCTGTTGTTGTTGGTTGGTTATTTTCATAACCTCCGTCTTGTCTATGTTCACCTGGAGTGCTGTCTTTGCTGCTTCTTCGACCAGTTTGACGGTTTTTGCTTGTAAGTCTTCGATTTTGTGTGCCGTCAAACATAAATCGTCCGCGAAATCCAGGTCTTCTAGGTTCTTTACGTCGGTCCAAGATATCCCTGTCTTTTCGTTTCCCACTGTCTGACGCATAATCCAGTCCACCACAATTAGGAATATCATTGGTGATAATAAGCACCCTTGTCTGACTCCTGTGTTTACTCCAAATTCCTCGCTGAGTTTTCTGTTGTGGATCACTTGACATGTGCCGTAATCCCCAATTTCGTATTTCTGGTCACTGATTTTTACTATTATTATTATTTTTATTATTATTATTACTGTTTATGATGACCCCATGTCAAATTAAATTGTTCGGGCTTAGACTTTTGCATCTTTAGTGCCTTAGCTATATGCCCAGATGTCTTGTTCTGACTGCCTTTAATGAAAGGTTCAATTGAATCTTGTATAGGAGTTTTAAGGACTTTTCATCAAATAGAGTTGAATGTCCTGAGTGTTTACCGGATGTTCTGTTACCAAGCTACGCAGACACTTACACACACACATAGACACACCTACATTCTCCCTTTGCTATCCAGACTGAATGGAGTTTTTCATGCCCCCCTCAGCTTATAAAACACGCTAGGCAACACTGTCCAACGAGAGTCTCTCAGATCAAGGTAGCATCTGCGCATATATATAGTTTGAAGCACTAGCGATTCAAAAGATGAAGAGAAGCAGACCCAACTTTTGACTGCACCATGGTGGTCATTATGAACAATTCTTTCTTTCTCACAATAATGATTATCCTATTATAACTATTATTATTATTATTTTTATTATTACATTTGTTTATTATATCTATAAATTCCTAAATCTATTGCATGATTTGTTTGATTTCCGATACATTCCGTGTTTGTTATCTTTTGAATTCATTTCATCTCGAATCACAATACTAGTAATTGTAATTGCAATTTTTTCTAAAAAACAAATTTAATATTAATCATAATCATAATAATAATATCAATAATAATTCTTTATTCAATATCAATTGAATTGTAGTCAATAGGTGTTTATTTTAGCGATTTATTATTCTAGTGTAAATGTATTAAAGCTTTTTGATAACTGAACTGAATTTACGAAATGTTAAATAAAAGAAAGAGGACGATAGCTTAAAGATAAGCATATATATATATATCTGTATACGCCCTTCGAGATAAATTATAGCTGACCTAATTACCGGTGATATATATATATATATTCTTAATTGTGGTACTGTGAATTATGCGAAAGACAGTGCGCACGTGGTGAGAGCGAGAAGACAGGAATGCGTTGGACCACCGATAAGAATACTCTAGGCAATATCTGGATATCATCATGAGCTGACATCAGTTAGGGAACCACTGGAAAACCTGGGAGTACTGGACAGCTGTTTCGTCCTAGTTTGGGACTCCTCAACAGTACGCACCCACCGGGGTTCGAACCCAGGACCTCCTGGTTACAAGGCGAGCTCGTAGACCATTGAGCCACTAGCACCCGCCAATCCAATGGTTCTTGAATTCTAACTTCTGCCAAAACATGACATAGCGCGATCATTTCGCAATGTCTTCTTCGATGAGTTACTGCCTCATCTTTGACCTGCTGTACCCTACTGGTCACGGCTGTCCAATACTCCCAGGTTTTCCAGTGGTTCTCTAACTGATGTCAGCTCATGATGAAATCCTCCAACCAATCAAACAAAAAAATCCCTACAAAACCAATAATTGAAAATATCTGGATATCGCAGAAGATTTATGTCCGGTGTCACAGAAACTCGAAGAATTACAGGCGTAAACCAACAAGTAGGTAGAAGACGCAGGTAGCGAAGACAGGAATTCAAGTGAACATAGAGATTATGGAGTCGATGAAGATAACCAACCAACCACCCAACCACAAGAGATCACTTCCTACACTTATTCGGGCAGTATCCTTCCAACTACAGACAACCGTCTGGATGAGGATGTCAAAAGCAGAGTTGGAAGGTAAAGTGAATCTTCGTCCCTTTGAAATCAGCTTTTACAGTCTTCTGAACTCAGCAGCATAAAAAAACAAAATTCGGATTTTCAACACTAATCTTAAGTCAGTCACTCCTTTTATATGGGTGAGAAACTTGGCGTAGGTGTCACGAAAAGCATTTATAACAGGCTTCTGAGACTTTTTATCAACAACTGCCCACTTCGCTGTCTCCTTACTGAAGATCAGATCACGTTTTATAGATAAGAATATACATTCAAATCCTATAAAGCGTGACTTATCATCCTTACCCAAGAAAATACTTTACATGAGCTTGAAATTCAAAGGGGACTAAGCTTCCGATATCATGAAATGAAAGATATCACAATCCCTGAAAAGAACATTCCCTGCTGCATCTCTGAGAATAGACTTTACTAATCGACCATTACTGTTCAATACCCTGAAGGACAAGATCCCGCTGTTGACCAACTCTATGTGTGTTTATCAATTCACCTGCTCGTGTGGAGCTAGGTATATCGGTTGTTCGACTCGAGTTTTGTCCAAGAGGGTGCAAGAACACTATCCTGCATGGTTACGAAAAGGTGGAAGTGGAGCAATAAGAAGCGCGATCATTGAACATCTGGTCGATAATGATCACCCTATCTCTATAGCCTCCGCCTTTAAAGTCATCTACTAGGCAAAAAGTAATTTACTCAAATCCCTACGTACCCGACTATCGAAACAGAAAAGGCAGATCTCAGTGTACAGAAAAAGTTCGTTCAACCCCTCCAACTTTCATGGTCTTAATCCCTCTATGCTAAAGTATGATAATCCCTAATCATATTTTGGCTCTACCAATTTTTCATTTTGTCTATTCTATTGTTACTATTACTACTCTCACTTTGAACTGTCCCCGGTATTATTTCACTTGCTTCACTTGTCATTCTAAATCAATTCTTTTTTTACAACGTTAAATTCTATGCTATCAAATTTCACACAATATTACGTAACGTTTTTATTTTATTCGATTTGTCTACTAATCGTATAATTGCACACCCCTTCCAAGTTCTATACATCCTATGAATTATTCTATATATGACATTAATTGTTTTGCCACTTGACATTTAACTATGATTATAATCACAAACATTTTAGTTTTAATTGCATTTCATAATACTACTAATATTATTTTATGCATTCACACCAATGATTCAATTCCCTCACCGGATATAACTTCTTAAAAACCATATGTGTGTATATACGATTGTACAGCTTGATGATAAATTCGTTGTTGAAAAGAGTCTCTTCGCTGAATCCCCACTTGTTTTGATTTTCTATATGTTACAATGGGAATTTTCCATGCGTTGAAGAAGATCAGATCACCGATCAGAAAGAATTAGTGACAAGAAACTCTGGTGGGTATCGGACCAATCAAGAACCGACTGGTCAACAAATATTTCGGATAAGGTGGAGATGGATGTGATACACACCGCGGAGGCTGCTGCTGAGTGGCGTCACCCTCCACGTTGGCTCACGAGCTGAATTGGAGTGGGAAACAACAAGTTTGGCGTCTGAGAGTGACACGGAGGACACTGTGTGAGGAGGAGGAGGAAATCAGAGCCTACGGGCAATTTTGGGTTCAGCTGGAGATGACTGCAAAGAACAGGCCAAAGTGTAGATGTGTTTTTGAAGCCGTATGTTCCACGTAGAACCTAAGGGCATAATAAATATACATATGTGGTGTGAGCTGACTGCTAGCCAGATTGGTAGACGGCAATTGACGTCAATGTTTACACGTCCCAAATCTTGGTGATGAGAAAAAGAACAAGAACAAAGACTAACTCAACAACCAATGACAGCAGACTTTGCATTGGTGGATACGATTAGCAGATATATGTCAACGGACTGTCTAAGAAATAGCCACAAAGAGATGACAGAATAACTTCCAGCGAGAAAACAACCAATCAGAAGACGCTGTTTCTCTGTTAATAATAACGAATAATAATAATGTACATAAAAATCTATAAATATCTGTTGATTTTCTCAATAAATGATCTGTTGCCTGACCCTTGTCTTCTGTCGTTACATAGATATCTTTGTCGTGTATGTACTTATAACCTATCCAGTATGAATACTAAACATTTAGTCTTCTGTAGCTTAAAAATGATCTAATAATAATGAACTGAATTGGAATTTGTCAACGTTTGGCTCTGCACAGAATATGCACAGCACTTCAAGTTGTCAGACGTTATAAAAAGACACAGATAGCTTGGGAGGATGATTTTAATAGGCTATTATTCTTGGCGTATCAGTGTGAAAGTTATAATTCATGGACCATCAAGTTGGCTCCCAGTGGCTGGATGATCTATGGCCTTTCCTTGTAAATGGAATTTCCTGGGTTCGGAATGTGGCAGTAGATACGTTCTGGCGACGAGTCGTCAACTAAGAAAACACAGATGTCCGGTACTCCTCCCTGGTTTTCACTGTTTCCTAAGTGATATCAATCCGTGGGCAAACAGGCGTCTTAGTGTTTTTAATTTATCAGAATTTCGGTATGATAAGCATTACTAAGATGGTGTATATATCCTCAGCGGCGGCTATTCAATACTATTTGATCACATATTATTTTCAAAGTATTTATTTTCACTATTGTAATTTTCTTTTTTTTTTTATTTAATTTACAGCCGATGTAGCAGTTCATCTATGGTCTGGTCTTGTAACAAAGACAAAAGAAAAGTAAGTTGGACAAATGTTGTTTATTTGCTTGCCAACGGCATATATGTAAATATGAGATGTCATCCCACCAACTAGTTGCTCGTCTCATTCCCGTTCCACTTGAGGACCTGTCTGGCGTGTGATATCACCCAACGATCTCTCCAGCTGGTATCTGATCCATTTTTTTTCCGGTATATTTGTTGGTTAGGCAATGGTTTCTTGGCGTATTCTTAGCTTGACAGCGTATTCTTCCTTATTGCTCATGGTTTCCAGCCAGCCATCTGATCTTCAGTTCAGAGAGAAAGTGACAGACAGACAGCTGTTGTTGAAAGTCTGCAGTAGTCTGTTGAAACCTGCTTTTACTGATGCGCGCACACCAAGCCACTGGACCGCATAGTAGAAGTACTAACTGACTTGATATTACTTTTTAATCACCGAAAATACCTGTTGAGTCATGAAGAAGTTGTGACCAGTAGGGTGCAGAAGGTCGGGTGTGAGGACAAATACTCTCCGAAGACATTGGCTAGGGGTCACGCTATGTCGTGAATTGGCAGAAGTTAGAATTCATGGGCCATTGGGTCGGGTCCCAGTGGCATAATGGCATACGAGCTCGCCTTTAACCAGAAAGTCCTGGGTTCGAATCCCGGTGGGTGCGTACTGATGAAGAGTCCCAAACTAGGATGAAACCGCCAGCTGTCCGGTACTCCTAGATGGTTTTCCAATGGTTCTCCAACTGATGTCAGCTCATGATGAAATCCTTCAACCAATCAGATAAATATAAATGTTTATCCCCCTGCTGTCAAGGGGCTGCACTTACTTCTTTTGTGTATACAAACATCTGAGTTTAATTCATAGATAGCCGCTACCTCTGCTGTCTTTAGATATTTGTAATGTAGTAAAATGCGTCAAGTTCCCTAGATAATCTTAAAATCATAGTCAGGGTTGGTAGAGTGACACAAATAGATCAAGTGTATTCTAGGAAAGAACTTCTGACTGCCTTCCTTTCTCTCTCTCTCTTGAAAAACCATGCTGGAATACGCTCTTGTATCTGTGTGGAATGCATTCTCTGGCTACGACCGATGTACCTTGTTCCATATAAGCAGGTGAATTGTTAGATGCACATGGAGGTGATCAGATGAGGCAGACAGCTTATCTTTTATATTAGAGACGAAGAACATCTTTAGGCTGGTGAAGGTGATTTGAAGTTTCATTGCAAAGAAAGTCTTACTAACTGATTTAGAAGGACGATTTTTGAGCCTATCTGAAGTTTGAACTTGAGTTGCTCGAGAGACTGTTGGTAGTGGGCGCGGACGGACACAGCTATTAATCGCTTTCAATGTCTTGGATGTATTCACTCTTTATGTGATCCTCCGTGTAGATTCATTAAATATTCATGATTTCTGTGTAATTATTGTTTCACTTGTACATTTTCAATTTACAGCGCATCACTGCATGCACTAATGGTCTTCGGTTTAAATCAATCTCTAAGCACGATAACTTATGAAGCTAGTGAAGCAGGATTAGAGTGAGTTTGATTCAACTGGAAATATTTATTTATGTATATAGTTAAATATTTTTTCTTGGTGGTTACCCAATGGTGTAGGCGATAATCTTTTCACGTATTAATCGATGCGGGTACTGGTCTCGAGTCTGAAGCGAAAATATTCCTTTACCTTACCAGTGGAACACAGGGCTTCAAGGTAGAGCTTTTTTGAAGTTTTGGTAGCAGTGGTATTTACTTTTACGGGATGAGGTTGCTAAACTTATGCCCAACCCCCCCTCTTTACCAGTCTTATTACTACTGGCTTAGCGAGGTTTAGGAGTGCGTCGGCCGGGGATCGAACCCGGACCACTTGCGTGGTTAGCGAGCATTCTACCACTGTGCCACCGATGCACAAGGCTTCAGTCTCAGTCAGGGAATATTACCACTTATTAAGGATGTACTGTATGTAACCATCTGATGGTGAGTCCAAATTTGGATGATGATACGTGCCTCCTGAATTCCACTTCTAACCACCATGTAACAAACAATTTCGAGTGGTTAGTCCTTGTGATCATCTAGACAGTCCGTTGACAAGGAGTCCATGCATCAGACTGAAGCTTATCAATCCTGGTCACACACAGGAAATCGCGAACACGAATGCAAATAGCGTTTCCAGCTTTATATGCTGTGTTGAATCCGATATTTGTGTAATAAGTGGCTGACTAACTGACCAACTGGTTTCTGTATAGAGCTTTACTCACAAAGGCAGCAGTTCCACTTGCCACACTCCATGTACCACACAAAGAAGACAAGAGAGAGAGAAAGGACGATGGTAAGCAGAAATGTGAGGAAGAACGAAGAGTAGCATGGAAAAGACAGTAGGATCTGATTGGATATAGGGGATCAAAGAGAGAACGATTTTTAGCCAAATCAGCAATTGTCTGCAGCTATTGATTCTTAGAATTCCGAACACCTCAATCAGACAGCCTACACCTCTCTGTGTGGCTCAGACTAACTATTAAAGATTTCGTGGACTGATTCCAAATTTTAGTTTGACCACCAGTAGCTTTTTTCCAACCTGACCCGAAATCAGTTAACATTAATCGTTTAGGGAGGCTATGGCTAGGTATACGTAATACACGTCCCAACCATCTCAATAGATTTAGTTTCACAACCTCATTGATGAATGACTGTCCCTCGTAACCTAACACTCTTCGCCTAACCTCAAAATTATTCACCCTGTAATACTAAGTAACATGTGAGACAGGATGCAAACATGTGTGGTCAAAGACACAGCTAGCTAGTCTTTTCATATCTTCTACTTTCAATGGCCATGTCTCCTAGCCATAAAGCAGGATAGAGAGAACTGGTGGTGTGCAGTACACACGCCTTATGATCGATACATACACCTGGATATCACATCAATGCCAGGGATAGTGCAAGTTGAGAAATCCCATAAAAACCTTTTCAATCCGAGCTGAAATTGCGTCAGCAGTAATCGCCTCTTTGGCGCTGGTACAACTTCCCAAATTATTGAAATGGTCAACACGTTCTGTTTCCGACATAGAACTTTGCACATATGTGCGGTAGTTCAAGTCGACACACTCCATGTAGCACACAAAGCAAGAGAAGAAAGTAGGAGAAATGCATAATATATACAGTAAACAGAGGTGTGGGACAAAGGTATAATAATAACGAGGAACAAAAACGTTTAATTGGAAATCAAAAGTCAAAAGTAGTGGATGCATCTTCGCCACTGAGAACGATTTTGAGCCACGTTACCAATTCTTTCCAACCATTGGTTTTTACCGTCCCGAGGACCCCAACCTGTCAGTGAGGAAGTCTACATCTTCCTACGTGGCTTAAACTAACTGTTGTGGATTTCATTGACTGGTGCCATGTTTTGGTTTGACCGCCGCTAGCTCTTCCAGTGTGGCCCTATGTCAGCTAACATTGCCCGTCGAGGAAGGCGATGACTAGGCATACGTAACACATGTCCTAACCATCTCAGTCGATGTAGCTTCACAGCCTCGTCAATTGATTTCCCCTCCTTACCTAGCACTCGACGCCTAACCTCAATATTGCTCACCTTATTATACCACTTCACGCGGGAGATAGAACGCAGACACCTATGATCAAAGACAGCTAATCTTTTCATGTCTTCCGCTCTCAATGGCCACGTCTTACAACCATAAGGGAGGACGGAGCGGACTGATGAGCAGTACACCTGCCATTTGGTTGACAATCAGTCGGATATCACGTCTGCGCCACAGACGGCGTAAACTGGCATATGCGAAACTAGCCCTCTGTATTCGTACTGAGATTTTGTCAGCGATCAGCCCGTTGGGGCTTCGTATCTTTCAGCTACGTATCAACACTATCCAATCCTGTAGCTACCCCATCATCTTACATTTGACAGTAGGTGATCGCATGCTAAGCATTCGAAGATTGCTGCTCAATGTGTGCTCAAAAGACTCTGCCTTTTTACCAGCGTCTTCACCTAGCAGGAATACATATCTGTAGATTCAAATTCAACAAGACTATCATTCTCAGGTTACAAGTCAATCCGTAAATCGCTGAAGTCAGTTTGGCTTAATTGCATCAGTACATCTATGATGACATTAAACAGAAATGGGGATAATGGGCATCGCTGAGGGACACCACTGCAATGGTTGTCTTCATCACCCTCGGTTGAAAATTCTCTGTAAGCTCTTACCTGGCTATCTGAGTTCGTGTAGAGTGAAAGTCTGCAATCAGGACAAATACTGGCAGTTGATATTGGCTGGCGATGACGCTATATATATATCTCGAAAAACAAAAAGTTAGAATTTCTCGATTGGAAATTGGTCGCCGTCCCAGTAGCTGAATGAATTCTCGACGAGTTCGCCTTGTGGTTTAAATGTCCTTCCTGATGGATCGGTTAGCTGACCTGTGTACTGCTGAAGTGAGGCAGACTGGGAGGACAAAATAGCTCTGCTGTAATCCCCGCATTTCAGTAGTTCTCTAATTGGTGTCAACTCTTTTTCTAACTTTAAAAGTTCCCAAGAATTTGATTAGTGAACTGTTCGGAAATAGAGAGAGAGAGAAGGGGGAGGAGATAGAGCATTGTGATTACGGTGATTATCGATTTCCAATGACAAAAGGGTGTCTTGAGTATGTCAATGAATATTTCTTTTGGTTGAAGAGGCACATTTGGATTGAATATATCTAGTGTTGGTTTGCAAGGAATTGATTGTTCCTAAAGGTTTAATCACATGTTGACATGAATTAGGGAACTATTGGAGGGTCCAGTAGCTGGATGGTCTACGAGCTCGCATTGTAACATGAAGTGCATAGGTGTGAACTCCAGTGGGTTGGTTCTATCTAGGAATCCCCCAAGTAGAGTAGGACGAAACTGGTGTCCAGTAACTCCCTGCTGGCTTTTCAATGGTTCTCTAAGTGATGTCAGCTTGCAATGAAGTCTGTAGGCAATCAAATCTCTGGAAACCAACACTTCATGAGTAATCTGATGCTCGCTTAGCGGTGATTGGCCTTAATGCAGAAAAGTTGCCTGGAGTATCTAGTGAGGAGTCGTATCTAACGGAGTCTATCAAGTCAGGTGGTTAAGTAAAACATTTACTCACCCATACCCTTGTCCGTCAATTGCGCTATATTTTGACACTTTTTAGTCTCATTCTATTATGTTCTTGTGACTACCGCTCTTTTAACTTTACTTTTTGTTTTATTTATTTGTTTTATATAGACAAGATGTTAGATTCCGTGACACTGGTTTATGTATTCATGTCAGTGGTTTCAACGAGAAACTATTTGTAAGTTTGTGAATTAAAAGCGATTTTTATCTTTATTACTCAGTCACTACTAGGCAGTATCGTCCTCCCCCATGTCATTCATGCCTCTTGGTTCTTGGTTTAGTAGCGACTGAATTCTATCAATCAATTTTCGCAATGTAGTCCTTCACGCTGGATGGCTTGCCATTGTGCGGTGCACATACGCACACAAACACACACTCTTAATTAGTGTTGGATGGTTGCAATCAATCGACAGAAAGTCTTTAATCGAGGTTTTGTGCTTGCTTCACTCGTCAGCAAGGCGTATATGCAATCTTGAAGCAGTTCATGTCTCTCCTGAGATTCGGACCAGTGCCAACCAGTGCTACAGCCAGAGACTCTACCACTGAGCTATTCGGGTTCATGATTGACTGCCTGTATTGGATATTTTGATTGGACACCAGTGTAAGGTGTGTAGTCCTTTGTTTGGTGCAGACTGCATTTTTTCTCCGCCATGTCTTCAATGCGGCCTTCAAGCTAGGTGGCTGACCATCATGGTGCACTCTAAATTGATGTTTGAGTGGTTGGAGCTTCTTGCTACCCATCAGCAGAAAGGTGTATCCTACAGTCTCGAAGAAACATATGCTTCATTTGGGAATCGAACTTGGATCATTGTGTTGCAGTCAGACATTTTTGCGTTTTTGAATCCACTGGAAAACCTCTGAACTGGACACATCTACATGCTAGTTAGATTTAAACCCAACATGCATTACAAACTTCAGCTATACATTAGTTGTCAATATTTGTCCGTCTACGTTTGGTGTAAGCTCTTGATTATTGACCGTCCGAAGTATGTGTATATTCGGATATATTGATATATGATAGTATTATGACTGAGTAATGGCGATGGGTGAGTACCACTCACATTTACCATTAGTGCTTGCTGGCCAGTCAGGTAGAAGTGGTCTAGACATAGTGGACGACAGACTGCCGTTTCGCTACTGGCACTAGCCAATATCATCAACGAATATTTGTCCTCACTCCTGACCGGATAGACCCCTCACTAGATCTCCAGTCAACTTCATCATGCTTGTCTTGTAACCGGTAGGTCCTGGATTCGAAACCCGGTGGGTGCATAATAATGCACTACTGATGAGTCGCACTCTAGGACAAAACAGGCAGCTGTCCAGTATTTCCAGTTAGTTTTGAAACAGTTCAGGGATTTATTCGTTTTATTGTATTACTTGTTGTAGTCTCTAAACCATTCGAGACAGGTTCAACAAATGGACCTGGATAATTGTTGGTATTAGATGGTTGGAGGCAATCAGCCACGGAAAGCCTTGTCTGACCTAGGTTTCATGCTAGCTGGCACTCCCAAGTCAGTCTGGCGACGTACGTGCAACCTTGAAGGAACTCAAGTCCCTTCTGAGATTCGATCCCGCGTCACCTAGTGAGTACTGCAGTCAGAGACGTGACCACTGAGCTAGGTCAGTGGTCAGGCGAGGCTTCTTGTGGCCGATTGCCTCCAGCCATTGAATACCATCAATTCAAAGTGGGAACCGCGATGGTGAGCCACCTAGTGGCATAGTGGTCATATTGCAAAATTGACTGATAAAATTCAGTCTGCAGGAAACAGAGGACTAGACATAGACACACATACATTACACTAGTTACTGACTAGTGTTCAATCAAAAGACGTGGATAATCTTTGCCGTTTAACAGGTTAGTTCCATATTAGTTTGTTTATTTGATATATCACACAGTGAAACAGTATTATTTACTGGATTAATCAAGAAATATGTAAGGAAATGTAAAAACAAAATAAATAATGATAGCAGCGATAGTGACAATAATAATAATAATGTTAATAATAGTAGTGATAATAATAATAATAATAATAATAATAATAATAATAATGACGACACCAATAATAAGAAATCTAAATCATCAGTAGTAATTCCATACAAGGAAGGAACGTCGGAAGCCTTACGCAGAATTCTTAACAAGGCAGGAATAAAAATGGCATTCAAACCCACAAACTCAATTAGAAACAAGCTTTGTCGGTTAAAGGATCCTGTAGAGCCCTTAAAACAAAACAATTTAGTTTATAAAAAGACAATTGCAGCGAAGAAAATTTTCTTTTCGACGAAGTCATCATCTAGGCTGTACATTCGTGTATTTATATCAAATGGATAGGAAAGTTCCAGAATAATTTCTGGTTAGGGGTCAAATTAATAAAAAATCACAATTAGGAATTAAAATGACATAACAAACAGGGGGGATGGGTAAAACTCGAACAAAGTAGCATTATAATAACTAAGAAGATTGACATTGTGCAATTGGGGGTTAGAGATGTAGAAATAACAAAATATACAGGATGTTTGGATAAAAAACTAATATGGTGAATAATTGTTTATGCAATCAAGGATTAAATATGTAGAAATAGTAAAATGACAAAATAAACAGGAAGAGTGGGTATGAAAATATGGTAGTGTAAACAGGGTTTAAGAAAACTTAAAATAACATGAATAAACAGGAAGTTTAGATAAGAAAGGTGATGAGATTGTCATTACTAAAAAATTTTACCTGCTTATGATGGCCATGGTAGGGAGAGGGGTTGGACGTAATTCTTTTGGACACAAAGTGTGGGTTTGAGCTTTTGGATAGCTAGCGCCTCAGCTATACCCAGATGTCTTGATTTGATTCCCTTTGATAAGTTTGATTGAATTTTGTATATTACTCGCGAACACTACCCAGCCTGGCTAGTAAAAGGAGACCGAAAACGTGTATACAGTTCAGTGACAGAACATCTGGTCAACTCAGGACATTCAGCGCCTTTCGAAAAATCCTTCAAAGTAATATACAAAATTCAATCAAACTTATCAAAGGGAATCAAATCAAGACATCTGGGTATAGCTGAGGCGCTAGCTATCCAAAAGCTCAAACCCACACTTTGTATCCAAAAGAATTACGTCCAACCCCTCTCCCTACCATGGCCATCATAAGCAGGTAAAATTTTTTAGTAATGACAATCTCATCACCTTTCTTATCTAAACTTCCTGTTTATTCATGTTATTTTAAGTTTTCTTAAACCCTGTTTACACTACCATATTTTCATACCCACTCTTCCTGTTTATTTTGTCATTTTACTATTTCTACATATTTAATCCTTGATTGCATAAACAATTATTCACCATATTAGTTTTTTATCCAAACATCCTGTATATTTTGTTATTTCTACATCTCTAACCCCCAATTGCACAATGTCAATCTTCTTAGTTATTATAATGCTACTTTGTTCGAGTTTTACCCATCCCCCCTGTTTGTTATGTCATTTTAATTCCTAATTGTGATTTTTTATTAATTTGACCCCTAACCAGAAATTATTCTGGAACTTTCCTATCCATTTGATATAAATACACGAATGTACAGCCTAGATGATGACTTCGTCGAAAAGAAAATTTTCTTCGCTGCAATTGTCTTTTTATTAACTCCTATGACCCAATGTGTATATTCCGTAATTTAGTTTATCTAATACGTTTCTGCAATGATTGTCAGGTCAAATACATAGGTCAAACTAGTAGAACAGGGGCAGTCAGACTAGCTGAACATAAAAACCTACCGAAATCTCGATTGGTTGACCCGAATAAGATAAGAAATCTAGAGAATAGTTCAGCTATAGCACTACATGCAGTTACACACAACCACACAATAGGATGGGATAGGATGACAGTTTTAAAATCTAATGTCACAGGGTATAGGGAGAGATTGATAACAGAAGCTTTGTTTATCGAATCAACTGGGAGAATACATGTAATAGGAATGATTCATCACCTGTCCCCGATATCTGGAAAATTCTACTACCCCTACGACAAATAGGAGAAAACAAAGAAAACGAGGAAACTCAAGTTTCAAAGTCAAGTGATTGATATATTATAATTGATATGATTATGAACAATGAATTTTGTTCGAAACGTCATCCAGTAAATAATACTGTTTCACTGTGTGATATATCAAATAAACAAACTAATATGGAATTACTTACTACCACAGTGTCCAAGTTTTACACATATAACAGGTTAGTTATTGACTATAAATTAGAAATTTTTTGAAGTGGTGGTGATTCTATAGTCAACAGTTGTGTAAACATGCATAGCTAATCAATCAACAGCAAAAACAACAAGCATTAATCACTGTCTAATAGATTAAATTTAAAAGAGATCACTGATTTGGACAGCTTACTTTTAAACTACAAGCGCTTGCACAGCTAACCAGAACCAGAAATGCAAGACAAACCTCACTCAATCTGAGATCACTGTGGAAATCTGCTGTATTCAATATGGAGAACAAGAATCGGATCGTCTTCGACACTAATATTCTATCAGCCATTGCTTCTATTGTGGTTCACGGAGTATTCATGTCATTATCAGCGGACTGAAGATTTTTTATCACCAGCTTCACATTTTCAAGTATTGGTTTTGTGGGGATTTTTGTATGTGTTTGATTGGTTGGAGGATTTCATCATGATGAGCTGACATCAGTTAGAGAACCATTGGAAAACCACCACTGGAGTACCGGACAGCTGGCGGTCTCGTCCTAGTTTAAGACTAGCTCTTCAGTGGTACGCACCCCACACTGCGGGTTTGAGACCCAGGACCTTCTGGTTACAAGGCGAGCCAGCTCGTAGACCGTTAAGCCACTGGGACCCAACCGATCCACTGACCAGTCCATGAATTCTAACTTCTGCCGATTGATGACATACCGCAACCACTTTGCAATGTCTTCTTCGATGAGTTACTGCCTCACTCTCAATCTGCTGTACCCTCCTGGTCACGGCTTCCCACTGGAATCCTAGGTAACTACCTACCTGAATAGGGCCATTGGCTAGTGAGCATTTCACTCACTACTCAAGATCAAACTGTCAGGAAGGATAAGTAACAGGGAACGTTGGAAACGAATCAACCAAAAGCCTATTACCATATAAATATGCTGGAAGAAGGGAATACACATTGATCAGACACACTTTAAGAAGACCATTCAGAGATATCGTGTGCCAAGCCATCACCCGAGTAGAACTCGAATGGGAAACGGATAGTCGACTATCCGAGTATGACGTGGGGGAGATGTAAGCTTGTAGGTCAAGCAAAGAGGAGTGCAGAAAACAGGATCAAATGATAGTGTGTTGTTCAAGCGCTGTGTTCCATTCCCCGAACCCAAGGAGTAATAATAATAATAATAGTAAATAATGATAATGCATGTGTGGCGTAGTATTTCATCACAAGAGTTAGCGAATCTTTGAAACTATGGTACACCACACTGGATCTGAATTGAGATTAATATAAATCCCTACAAAACTCAAGAAATGTGAATATCAATCGCTAACTCATTACCGGTTATACATAATGGATATCCTTAAGTTTTAGTGAGTTGTAGCCGGTAGGTTCCACTGCGTCAGGATGTAGCCGGTGCCCATCAATGGCAATGGTTAGATGTCACAAGTCATTGAACTGTAATTCAATGAGTGAAGAGTGGTCAGCATGCCTGCTTCATAATTTAAAGGTGCCAGATTCTATTCCTGCTGTCGAGATTTTGGTTGAGGGCAGCGGTATATATCATAAATTCACGCGTCGTTGAATTCCAACCCAACTAGCTGAATTCTCAACGTGCCCGGTCTCGTAACCTTGACGGTCTCAGGTTTTACTCTTTGAAAAGAACCTAATTATTCTGTCTCTTTGGTTAATTTTTGACTAAATTGTCTTTTCTTTTTGTTAACTTTTCATAAAATAATAGTCTTTCTATTCAACTGTTCTGGATCATATTATGGATCAAACGAATGATTTATCTAAGGAATTTTTTGAATCATATCGTGATGCTGCTCTTAAGTTATACTATAATGAGGGACTTAAACCAAGTGCACTTAACACGTAAGTGAAATGTATTTGAAAAAAAAATCTCCTGTTTTGTTTTTGTTATGCTCTTCAATCCTTATATGTTGTAAATAGTTTGTTTGGTTGGGAATCTACATCAACTGACATGAAATAGGGACACCAAGTTGGATAGAGACGTGCTGATCACGACTATCGATTGGCTATGCCAACACAACATTATCTGATGGCTACCTCTTTCCCCAGCTCGCACTGCTTAAACGAAAACACACAAAGACGTGAACTGCAGTTATGATGTGTGATTCAAAATGCCACCAAGGTTACGTTAATTAGTCTCTAATCTTGATCAATAAAATATTGGGCGTTATTTCAAGGTGGTCCCATTCTGATTGGCTAATTTCCAGACTGGATATCGATCACCTCTATGTGGGCCGAATTCTGATTGGTATATATTTCCAGATTGTCTATCGACTACCATATGATTCTCTAGATTACTTGAATCCGCCCACTGACGTTTGGTCAAATATGCGCTACATTTATGCATAGTAGATTTGATTCCCGTTTCCGAGAATGACGAGGCGGTTGATTTACTCCTCTCATATTCAGGCTGTGTATTTCACACTCAACCTCTCCGCTCTGTTTTCCGTGCTTGCTACCATTGCCTAGTGAATTAAGCAAGGTTCAAAAGGGCGTCAATAGGGGGGGGGAATAACTGACGCTAGATCAGTTTGCTGTACTCATATATATTCTTTTTATTTCTTTGCATTCCGAGTAGGAACATACGGCTTCAAACTTCGATTTACGAAGTTCCAGTAGCGGTAGTGTTTTATTTCTACGGGATTAATTGGCTAGCTTAACAATCATCAATGCCTCTTTAACGGGATTACTGTCGTCGGCTAAGTAAGGTTTAGGAGTGCGTCGGCTGGGGATCGAACTATGGGCGAACTGAATCTTGGTGGATGAGATTTCTACTGCTGGACTACAGATACACCAAAAGCGGCAACACCCTAGGTATTCCCATCCGGTCACCCATGCAAGTACTACTGAGCCAAATGCTGCTTAAATTCGGCTCATATTTTAGTCTGTGTTTTATTCAGCGTAGTTTTTCTTTTCACGAAGTAACTTGCAGGGGTGGTGGTTGTGGTGGTGATGCGACGTATTCACATTTTACTGCAGAAGTTCTCTAGTTAGCCTACTCTAAATATCTTGCATAGTGTGTGTAACTGCTAAGCGCTCAGATGTTCGCTTACTCACGTAAAATGATAATTTACTTATCGATTCTCAGTTACCATCACTCAAAGTTATGCATTAGTTGTTAAGTGCCACCAGTACGTCGGTGGTGCAGCGGTAGAATGCTCACCGACCACGCAGGTGGTTCGGGGTTCGATCCCCGGCCAACTATAAGGTTTCAGTAGAGGTGGTGTTCTTTTTCTTACAGAGGGCAGTTTCTAGCCTAACGCCTACTCTTCTCTTTTCTCAGAACTAACTATCTAGTGCGGTTTCGGAGTTAAGTTAGGCAGCAATCAAATTCGCATTGGTTGGCGTGGTTGGTGAACATTCTGCTATTGAACAATCGAGGTTATATTATTTAGTGCTATACAACTTAGCGAGAACTTTAAAAGATAGAACCAGGGGACTACCTACTGTCACCGATGCTATTGCTGATTCCTACCGACCATAAGGAGAGCAAGAAGATGGGTATACTTTGGGGCAACAAGAAGGATAAAGAAGATCTGGAGTTTGCGGATGATTTACATCTCCTACCACACAAACTCGGAGGTGTACAGGTGAAACAAACTGGTAGAATAAGCAGCAATAGTAGGACCTAAAGTTCAGCATAGAGAAGATATCGTCTATCTGTCTGTTTTTAACATAGAACTTTCCACCGTGTGCAGCACTTCCAGTCGCCATACTCCATGTAGCACACAAAGCAGGAGAAGAAAGTAGAAGAAATGCAAAATAGAGACAATAGACAGAGATATGAGACAAAGAGAATAGTAATAACGAATAACAATATAGTTTCATTGGAAATTATAAATTACAGGGAGTGGATGCATCTGCGCCATATCACTAATTGTCTCCAGCCTTCATTGGTGTGTACCGTCCCGAGGACCCCAACCAGTCAGGAAGTCTTCGCCTTCTTAAGTGGTTGGCTTAAATTAACTGTTGTGGATTTCATTGACTGATGAGGCCATGTTTCGATTTGACCACCGCCACTTGCTCTTTACCAGCCTATGTCAGCTAATTCTGACCATCGAGGAAGGCGATGTAGCTAGCTTCACAACCTCGTCAGTTGATTTCCCCTCCAACCTACCTAGCACTCAACCGAAGCCTAACCTCAATATTACTCACTTTATTATACCAATAAACACGGGAGATATAATTCAGGCACCTATGATTAAAGACAGCTAGCCGGCCTTTTTATGTCGTCCACTCTCAATGGCCTGTCCTGCTCACAGGCATAAAGGAGGACGAAGCGGACTGTTGAGCAGTACGCACGCCCTTTTGTCGATAGCCGATAGAGAAGATATAAGTGATGAAGATAATTAACCAACATCAACTAGCGCCTATCATCATGGGCATTGACACGGATGAGAGTGTTGAAGTCAACTAGGATCGGAAGTTAGGAAAGATCTTCATTGCGGAAATCTACTGCACTCAGCATAGCGAACGAGATCTCAAAGTTCAACACTAATATGTCAAGTCAGCTAGTGTTTCCATATGGTTCAGAGACTTGGTGATTGTGTCATCGCAATTATTTCCAGTGGCCTATTGTAAACTTTCATCAACAACTAACTTCACTGGATATTGAGGATCTTATGTTCGACCTGAAAGGCGGATGAGCAACAAGGAAATATGTCAGGCAACGAATACGCAAGTAAATAGTGGAGATTGATTAAACGCACGCTAAGGTGACTGTCGATTAGTGACATTATACACCTGACAGATCCTCAATTGAAAGCCGAATGGAAAATAAAGAGTTAGACGTCGCTTCGACGGTTTTACATGGATATGAAATCGTGTTAGGAGGAAATGGAAGCCTGTGTGGGAACCATCATAGAGTCTGCTTATAAAAAGACAGCAAAAATACAGAATGCTTTGCAGATGTGCTACTGTTGCCCAGTGTCTTATTCGGAATCCAAGAGAATAATAATTGTTAAAATGCATGGCTAAGATACGTTGATGATACGCTTGTTGTGCTAAAACTAGATCTATACAATTTATTCTTCGAGAAGCTGAACAGTCTATCTCCCAGCATCAAGTTTCCTTCGGAAGTAGGCGGAATCAGACCTCGGTGAACTACCGTTTCTAGACTGCCTGCCTAGTTGAGAGGAGGGAAAACGGATATTTAGATATATATCTATGTTCAGGAAGAAAACCCATTCCAACAAATATTTAGACTTTGGGTTATCACACCCCTTCAGCCCAAAGGTATCAGTTGTTTCAAGCCTTCCTAAAGGAGCACACTCTTTAATGTTAGCGGATGAAAAGGACAAAGAAGAAGAAATATCAAACAATACTGAGACCAAATCTCTAAGGATTCTCATTCTAATTTTGTCTGCAAAATAAAATTCTTGAAATATGATGCGATTTGCATCGGACAAACATCGTGAGACAGAAATCAAGGTAATCAGAAGAAATGAACCCCGTAAAGCATTTGTTCGACAGACCATTGAGAAATCCACTTAGTGAACTAGAAAAGCTTGAAAAGTAATCAGCCATAGGTGTTGGTTTACACGCTATGGAATCAGGTCACCAAATTGATTTTGACAATATTGAAATAATGCGGAAAAATTTCAGCAGTCACACAGAACGTCTCATTTCACCAGAAGCACTTCATGTCATCAAATGGAATCCAAATTGTCTGAATAGGAATTTTGGAGTAAAACAGAATTTGTCCTGGGTACAAAGGCCCCCTCCGCAATGAAATGACAAAGTGAACACGAATCTGACAAGCAATTTCATGATGTTAACACATGTTACTTTTACAATTTTACACACTTATCAAATCCGACAATCTACACTTGGTTTTGTTATCTTTACCAACTGGCCAACTTGTCAACGTAAAAATTACCACATGATGATGAAGGGTGATTAAGTCGCTATATATTAGCTGAGTGGAATTTATAAATTCTGGTTTAATATTACTGCTGTAATAACGCCGTTAGCAACCATATTAAATAGCGAAACATCAGTAAAAACAATAATATCGTTTTGTTTTTCATTCATTCATTGGGAAATGTAAAATCTTTTATAATCATAATTATAATGCATTCTATTCAAAATAAATAGTTATCGGAGAAGTTGGAATTCATGGGTTATGGAATCGGATCCCAATGACTGAATGGTATACGAGCTTGCCTTGTAACCGGTGGTAGACCCTATGTTCGAACCCCACGGTGGGTTAATGAAACAGGTTTCCAGTATTCCCAGCTGATTTTGAATAATCAATGTTTTCTTGCTTTCTCTGTTTCTTTCTTCTCACCGCTTTTTTTCTCTCGTTTTAACAGACATCTTCAAATTTATCTTCTTCGTCGTGAAGTCTACCTGCTACCAGATATATTGAATGCGCTGAAAGATCTGTCTGTAGCTGATTTAGCAGCCTACAAACAGCAGTTCTTCTCAAATCTTCATATAACTGTATATGCTTATGGTAATATTAGAAAAGAGGTAAGCCAACAGTCGTTGTATTTCTTGATATTATGACGGCCTTAGATTCTTTGGTCATAACTGCTATCCTGAGACCTGAAAAATCCGCCTATTGACCCTGGGCAGGGCACTTCAAGAGAGCAGTTCAACTAGCTGGCCGACACAGTCAGTGCCAAATATTATGGTCTGTCTGAATGGAACTGTAAGTAGTGGAACGCTACATGTTGCCTGCCGCCTAGATAGCCTATACCCGACGATTTTTAAAGATGACAGTGAGATTCTCGTTAGTGATTTGACTGACGAGAGGACATTCCATCGATGTGAAATGGAGACATCATTGTGTCCATCTTTAAAAGCCGTCTACATATTACTTGTAGCAGTCAAAGGGGTAATAATTTTCTACCCGTTGCGTCTTGCATACTGACAGCTATCTTGCTTCACAGACTGTGAAAATCTGTGAGGAACTGATTTGTGAAGAGTGTGCTGGGTTTAGTTCAGGCAGTGGATTCATCGACTATGTGTTTCCCTTATGTTAGCTTCTAAAATACTGTCACACGTATTACAGGCCAACAAATGTTGTGTTTCTGTATATTAGGACTGCCTTCAATTCGTTGTACAGAACTGCTTCTTAGAAGTGTCTGTTGCAGAGAGAAACATTTCAGATAGAATGAGGGTATACAACCGGTTATGAATGCTGTTCTCGATCAACAGTATGTTTGACCACCGTCAATGTTTTCCTTTAATTTTGTACCATCCACAACACTATGGGTACAGCTCTGAGGGATTTACCTGTGATGGCGTTGTAGACGCGTTAGTTAGAGAAAGACTTTGACCTCGAGTATGCAGACGATATTGTCTTACTGTACGACAGATGGCGATCTTCTTTCTTTCTTTATCCTTCACGTTCCCCAGTGGAACATAGGGCTTCAAGCTAGAGGCTTGAAGTTTCTGTAGCAGTGTTTATTTTTACAGGATGGGGTTGCTAGCCTCACGCCCAACCTTTCCTCTTCACCAGCTTTTAGTTCTGGCTTAGCGAGGTAAAGGGAGTGCGCCGGCCGGGGATAGAACCCCGGACCATGTGCATGGTCGGCGAGCGTCCTAACCGCTATGCCACCGACGCACACAGATGGCGATCAGTGTCTGTAAATACTGTATTTGCTTTGCCCTCTCCAATTGGAAAGTATTGTTTCAAGTTTGGCAGGAGCTTGTACCTACACTGTCTCTCTGAAGTAAATCTTTAAAAGTGGTCGATAAATTAGCCAAACCCTTATTAATATATGTGTAAAACTTGGGCACTGTAGTAGTAAGTAATTCGATATTAGTTTGCTTATTAGATATATCACACAGCCTCTGAAACAGTAGTATTGTTCACTGGATGACACAGTTTCGAACAAAATTTATTATTGTTCATGGTCATAGCATCAATTATAATCACACTGTGGTGAGAGATGGTTGCTAGCCAAATTGGTTGACAGTAATTGAGGTCAAGGTCAAGATGGACAGGCGGACACAGAACTGACACAGCCACAAGAGATGCAAGGTTAACTTTGTGTGAGAAACAACCAATCAACAGACTGTATTTCCTACTAACATTAACCTACAATAATGTACGTCAAAATCTATAAATGTGACTTGATTTTCCGTAATAAACGTTCTGTTGCCTGGCCCTTGTCTTCTGTTGTTACAACACGACTTGGGAACTTGAGTTTTATTGTTTTCTTTGTTCTCTCCTATTTGTCGTCGTTGGGGTAGTGCAATTTTCCAAATATCTGGGTGAACAGATGTTGAATCATTCCTCTTACACGTATTCGCCTCAGTTGATTCGATAAACAAAGCTTCCATTATTAATGTCTCTCTCCACCCTGTTACATTAGACTTTAAAATTGTCATCTTATCGAATCCTATTGTATGGTTGTATGTAATTGCAATTGGTATGGCTGAAATATTCTCTAGATTTCTTATCTTATTTGGGTCAACTTATCTAGATTTTGCTGCCAGGTTTTTATGCTCTGCTAGTCTGACTGACTGCACCTGTTCTACTAGTTTGACCTATGTATTTGACCTGACAATCATTGCAGGTGGGGTATTAGATCAACTAAATCGTGTTGTTTAACTGACTCCACAGGATTGATACTTTAACCGACAAAGCTTGTTTCAGTTGTAATTCCATACAGGGAAGGAACATCGGAACCTTATGCAGAATTCTTAGCATGGCAGGAATAAAAGTGGCATTCGAACCCAAAAACTCAATTACGAGTGCGCCTGCCGGCCCGTAATCGAACCCTTAGCATATGTATGTGTGTGTGGCTACCGAGAATATTCTGTCATGGAACCGCCGATGTGCATGAGTTTACTCATTGAATCTATGGCTAATAATAATATTAGTGAAGCTTTCCCCGACTGTAGAAGGCGCACTACTATTGGCGTTGTTCTGTTAGTTAATAATAACAAGCAAGTGTGAGTGTGTGAGATTGAAGATTTCAAGTCTTCATCGACGGACTTCATGCACATGGTCCCGGGGTTCGATCCCCAGCGACAGACGCACTCCTTTACCTCGCTAAGCCAGAAATAAAGCTGGCAAAGACGAAAAGATGGGCATGAGGCGGCTAGCAACCACTGCTACAGAAACTTCAAGCCTCTAACTTGAAGCCCTATGTTCCACTAGGAACGTGAAGGAATAAAAAACAATCGGCGAACTACCTATCTTGATAACTGATTCCCTGTCGTATTTAATATTCTTTATTGTTATTATCAAATTAAATCTTACAGTGAGTGGGTGCTTAGAAGTCATTTACTATATTCACTAAGAAAAAAAGTACCCATCCACATATGCATATAAGAACAAACAGTTCAGTGAAGAGATAGATGTCTTTTCGGCGAATTCAGTCACTCATTTAGCTGTACAATCATCATAATTATAAACAGAAACATATAAATCCCTAAAACCCACAAAGTGGATATACGCCATATCTATACGCCGAAGGAAATACTCATACATAAATGCTGCATTCAAAAGCAACCTTCTGGCCGCCGTTCGACTATTCAGTGTTTTGTTTTAATCAATAGGGCTATTGTTGCTTTCTGTTGTTATAAATGACTATTTATTCTCCACTTTGCTTTTATTCCCTTTCACTATGTGGTGGCGGCGGCAATGGCGGTGGTGTACAATAGGATGCTATAAATTTCTTTGATTACACTGTCAAGAAAATTAATCCGCTGCCTATTCCAAAACGAAAATTGGTAAGTCAACCCTGTTGAGGAATGTATCTTTGTATGTGTGTGTGTGTGTCATTTCCGTTTGTTAAGTATTTTGACTCTTTTTTAATGGTGCTGTGTAAGTGTATTTATACTTCTGTGTGTGTGTGTATAACAGGGCACCAGTGTATTAAAAAAGACAACTAACCGTTAAAATATAAAACAAGCCTTCATACCTTGCCTACAACGATTAGTGAAACCATTTAACAACTGTCTAAACCTCGATGTGTATATGTGAATGGGGAGGGAGGGGTAAGATTTCGAGCCTTAAACCAAGTAAGTGGTTGTTCGAATTTCAATTAGTAAGGGCAGTGTTCGAACTCGTGACACACTAGTTAAAAATCTAGTGCTTAGACCAATGTATGCGTGTGTAGTCTTGTGAAAAAAGAACAAATCAAGTGTTCGGTGGGTGGGATGAGTGCTCAACTCATGCATATGCACCGGAAATGTGAAGGCTGACTATGAGAGAAAAGGCAGATTGTGTCGTGACACACTAATGAACCTCGCTTAACCGATATATCATTAAGTCTGAAAAAGAAGGAAGGTTTGATGTGTGTGTGGGGGGGGGCTAGCAACCCCACACCGTTAAGAAACGATATCATCACTTGCGGAATTGTGGCTCATTAGCCTGCGCGCTTTCCTATCATCTATCAATTAGGTCACTGGTTCGAACCCCTTTCCACCCAAGGAAATTTGTGTAGTTCAGACAGCGTTATCGTCATTAGGCCTTACACAATAGGTGTATCATTACTTATTACCGAACTGTATGGATATGTTTGTGGCTGTTAAGTACCATTCAGATCCATGAGTAGCATAAGAGTAGTAATGGGAATAATATCAATAATTATGAATTCAACACCTCACTTAGATACTGAGCTATATAAAGAAAGAATATCATCAGAGGCCCTTAAAAAATAGGTTGCTTAATAAGACCGGATGGAATCACGGTGACATTTAAGACCACCGACTCGTTCAGACACAAACTCTATCGGCTTAAGAACTTGATGTATCCAATTGGCAAAAATAATACCATGTAATGACAGTGACTTGGTGTTATTATCAAAATTAGGCACTGGGGTAGAGTATAACTCCATTATGGATAAGATTTTATTTTGATAAAATCACACAATGTTACGTCTACAGTAATATTTACTGATGACCACGCTTCAAGCACAAATGGATACCACTCATAATCATATCAAGGCACTACTCACACAACTTTCTTGCTTCATTTATATACATCAGGAAAAATTGATGATTAGACATTTGAATAAAATGAATATAAGATAAAGCACATTCGGAAATAATAATATTAGTGTTATCAATGAAATACAATAGGATGGGAAATAAGATGTTTTTATAGTAAAATAAATAAACAACTTGTTAGAATGTTATAATATGAATTGAATGCATTTTAACATTATTTATTTTCCTCCTCTGATTTGACTGTTAATAATATCTTTCATATCTCTGGTATTTGCGTTGAGTCACTTCTATTGCATGTATTGGGTGTAGACTCGATGAACCAGGATTTAGTAATCAGTCACCTCTCTCTCTACTCACCTACCTATCTTACTCTTTAGAATTTTGACTCTGTCCCACCCACCCTATTGTATGGTTGTGTATGTTAATGCATGTAGTGCTGTTGCTGAGTGCTTTTTTCTAAATTACTTATTTTCGCGGGTGGGGTCAATCATTCTAGCCTCATCTAAATTCTTATGTTCCGATAATCTGACTACCTCCGATCTACTAGTTTGACTGACCTATCTAGTTGACCTAACTCACAGTCATTGCAATGTATTTTGTTATTTATTACATATATATATATATATATATATAATTTTGTTTAATTGGGTCCACCGGGTCCTTTAGCTTACAGAGCTTGTCTCTGAGTGAGTTTGTAGGTTTGAATGCCATCCTAATTCTTGATTTATTGAGAATCCTACGTAGGGTCCCCTCCTTATGTGGTATAACTGTAGACGCCTTGTCTTCTTTCATATTTATGTTATCAATATTAGTTTCACCATTATTTTTATTTTGCTTTTGACCTTTTTTGATATTCCTAATGAATTTTATAGGATAGTTATTCAACACCAACGCTTCTTCCATCTGTTTCATTTCATTATGTAGGTTTTTTGTCGTACTACATAGTCTTACTGCTCGGTTTGTTAGACACTTAACTAAGCTTGCCTTTACAGATAGATTACGGATGAGATGAATTAAATTCTATGTATCTAATTAAAATTCGTTGGCTATGTATAAATACTAGCGTGCTAATAACTGTGACGTCAGTTATACGGGTAAAACTAGTAGATTGGTGTCAATTGGATTATCGGAACGTAAGTATCTACCTAGAATTAGGGTCACTGACCCTACTAAGGTTAAATAATCTGGAAAAACTCCTGGCCGCATACACGCACAATGCTTTTGCTTGCGTGTAATTACTCATTCTAAAGTGGGATAGGGTAAAATTAATTCAAGAGTTGTATATAATTATGTGGGCATAGAGGAAGAGAGGCTGATCACACAGTCTTTGACCTTCGAGTCAACAACAAACACGTGCAGTCGAAATAGCGTAACAAAAAAAACAGGAGGGAGACATGGCTATGAAATCCAACTCAGCAAAATAGAGTGGATACATTGAGATATACCTAATGAGCAACATGCTGTATTTGAAACATTATCCAGTTAATAACACTCTATCTCACTCCTCAGTGTATTCATTCACAATGTAAATGGCTTCTGACTTGCTTCACTTGCATAATTCTACTATCACGTAGATGGGATTGCAGTTAAAAGTAAGTCACAGGATTTCATCATGAGCTGACATTGGTTACAGAACCATTGGAAAACCTGGGAGTACTACACAGCTGTCTCGTCCTAGTCTGGGACTCTTCATCAAAACCACCCTACACTGTGGGGTTCCAAACTAGGACCTTCTGATTACAAGGTGAGCTCGTAGGCCTGGGTTCAAACCCTTGTGAGTGTGTACTGATGAAGAGTCCCAAACTAGGATGAAATAGGTAGATGTCCAGTACTCCCAGGTTTTCCAGTGGTTCTCTAACCAATGTGAGTTCATGATGAAATCCTGTAACCAATCAATCAAATCCCTACAAACTGATACTTAAAACTAAGTCAGTTGATTGTTAAGTACCTAGGAGATTAAGTACTTCCTCTGATCTTTCCTGCTCTTCCCATATCATGTTAGTCCATGTTCTACAAAGATAATTCGTTTAACTTCAATAGTTTTTTTTTAAATTTATGTATTCTATCTACTAAAAAAGGCACTAATAGCTGTCAGTGTGGCGAGTGGGTTGTTGTCAAACCAGACAATTGCTGAACGCTGTTATAGACAGACACACAACGAACTCATGCAAGAAATTAGCAAATATTATCTTGTCAAGCTTTGAGAATCCCTTCTATATACACAAATCTCTCCTTGAATCTCATCGGGTAGAAGTAGGCCAGGTAGAGGGTGCATAGATCATATCTTCACTCTCCGACAGATCCTAGAACATAGGCACACTTTCAGGCGTCCAACAATTGCCATATTCCTTGACTTGAAGGCGGCCTTCGACTCCGTGGATCGAGAGGTTCTATAGCAATGTTTGACTATGAAGGGAGTGCCAAGAAAGTAGATTGCACTAATCAAGGCACTCTACTCAAACTCACGTAGCTGTGTAAGGGCTTATGGGGAATTGTCATGTGAATTGATAACAACCAGTGGTGTCCGTCAGGGATGTCCACTTTCCCCTTTTCTGTTTAACTTCATCATAGATATGCTAATGGAAGTATCCTTAACCGAACGTAACGACTTAGGAATCGACTTGTTACCAGGGAATAGTCTTATAGACTTAGAATACGCAGACGACATAGTCCTGTTAGGGGAGGACGCTGACAAAATGCAGAGTCTTCTGAACACCTTGAGCAGCAATCTTCGTATGTTTGGCATGCGATTCGCCCCTGTGAAATGTAAGATGCTGCTACAGGACTGGACTACGTCAACTCCTAGCTTAGTGATACGGAGTGAAGTGATAGAACATGTTGACAACTTCACCTATTTAGGAAGTTGTATCAGCACCAACGGATTGATTGGTGACGAAATCACAGCACGGATGCAAAAAGCTCGGGCTGCTTTCGCCAACTTACACCGTCTCTGGCGTAGGCGTGACGTCCGGCTGTCAACCAAGGGACGTGTATACTGCTCAGCAGTTCGCTCCGTCCTTCTCTATGGCGGTGAGACGTGGCCATTGAGAGCGGAAGACATGAAGAGATTGTCTGTTTTTGACCACAGATGTTTACGATCTCTCTCTCGCGTTAGGTGGTATAATAAAGTAAGTAATGTTGACGTTAGGCGTAGAGTGTTGGGCAAAGAGGGAAAATCAATCGAAGAGGCTATAAAGTTACATAGATTGAGATGGCTAGGTCACGTGCTGCACATGCCTAACCATCGCCTCCCCCAACAATCGGGCATTACTAGCTGATATAGGTGCAGGTTGGAAAAGAGTAAGTGGTGGCCAAACAAAAACATGGCCTCATCAATCCATGAAATCCTTGATAGTTAAACTGAGTCAGGTAGGGAGATGCAGACTTCCGGGTTGGGGCCCACCCTCGGGACTCTAAGAATCAATGGCTGGAGACAATAGGCGACATGGCTCAAAATCATTGTCAATGGCTTACGCAGATGTATTCAGTCTCTGTAATCTTTCATACTCCTTTCCACCATTTCTCATTCTGTTTCACTCTTATACTTGTCAAAACTCTATTGATTCTCTTCGCTCATTTTCTTGCCTACCTTTGTGTGCTATTTGGAACGTGGCAACTCGAACTGCTGCACTTCGGTGCCAAGTTCTATGTTGAATCCAGACAGACAGACAGATCGGGTAGAAGTAAAAGCGACTATAGAAGACTGTATACTCGGTTGACGAAGTATAAAATCTCCACAACCAGGAATCACTGGGCAGGTAGCTGTTACGGTATATATATATATATATATATATATATATACTGATTTTATTCCTGTTGTGATGTCATCATTAGTGTACACTTCTGCCAAGTCCTAACCTATGACGAAACGTCCTAGCTGTCCACTGTATTTTCTGGTTTTCAATGGTCTTTCTAATTGTAATTGTTCGTCCGTAACAAAATCTACCAATTGAAATCGACCCAAATCCCCACAGAGAAACTCATGCTATAATTATTAATCTTTTCTTTTGGTATAATAAAGGTTGAGTTAAATTGAGTTCTTTTCATTCACGTATACTCAAACACTGGACATGTTCAGTATTCAATATATGTTCCAATATTAGTTAGTTATTAAGACAAATAAATCTATGCTAACGTTCACATTAATATCAATATTTAGTTAATTAATTATTTGACTTATTTTATGGAAGGATTTGAATTTACTAAAGTTGATTCCACTTCCTAGTCTCCCCCCCTCCTCCACCACTTACTGCATTCAACTGACCCACTGAGAGAATAAATCGATATTGATTCAAGGAATAAAAATGTATTCCATATGTTGTTTATTATAAATAGTTTAACAATTTATAATTATATCAGCAATATGTAGCGTAGTAGGTGATAGATAACGCTTCAATGTTTGAAGCGATGGACAGTAGGTTCAAATTCTATGTATGGAGAACATCATCACTCATTTGAAGATCATGAGGTTACATTCAGCTGATAAATCCGAAGTATGTTAAAAGGCACGTCGTCGATTGCTCTAATAGCTTCGCAGAGGGGAAATCAATCGACGAGGCTGTAAAGCTACCTTGACTGAGATGATTAGGACAAGTGTTACGTATGCCTAGCCATCGACTGCCTTCCTCGACGGACAATGTTAGCTGATATAGGGTCAGGATGGAAAGGAGCTAGTGGTAGTCAAACCAAAACATGGCACCAGTCACGTAGGAAAGTGTAGACTTCCTGGATGGAGTCCTAGGGACGGTGAAAACCAACGAAGACTGGAAACAATTGGTGATGTAGCTGAGAATCTTTGTCAATGGCTGGTGCAGATGCATCCACTCCCTGTGACTTATAATATCCAATCAAACTATATGGTTCTTCGTTATTACTATTCTTTTCGTCACATATCCCTGTCTACTGTCTCTACTTTGCATTTCTTCTACTTTCTTCTCTTGTTTTATGTGCTATATGCAGGGAGAGTGGTGACTTGAACTGCTGCATATCGGTGCAAAGTTCTATGTTGAAGACAGACAGACAGATAGAGAGATCACTCACATCAGCTTAAACACTTGACTTTCAACTATAGGGATCCTGAGTTCGACTCCCTACCCACCTACATCGTCACAATGACAACTTAGTAGTGTCATCAGCCCTTAAACACACAAAAAAATTAGTGTGGCTCATATAGATCTTTTCCTAGATTCATGATTCATCACAAATCAGTTTATAATGTCAGTAAAAGTAATCTGTTATAATATCCTGTCTTCAACACATATCTACAGTGTAGTGCCTGACTCGGGAAGATCTTCATATAGAGAAGGCAGAATATGAATATTTTTCCAACGCAGTCGAATGGTGTTCTTAAGGTATATATATACAAAAGAACAGTTGGTCAGTCGACTGTGGATGGTGTTCATACATTAGCTGAAGTACTTGAATCTCAGTTAAATAAAATTGATTTTCAAATACCATTTCGCCCCCCCCCCCTCTTTAATCTTTTACGTCTTGATTATATTATAATTGTGAATCACACCTTAATGCATGAAAATTAGTTTATAGGTTGAAATAATACATTTGACTTGTTATCCGAAGAGTGAGTCTTCAATTCGAATTGTATAGCGCCGTTCAGGCATTCTTCTTTTTCTTCTTAACTTGACCTTATCACTCCTCTATGCAAATACAGTGGGTCTAGTATTCACGCATATCCCAAACAGTTTAATTCATACACATTAATTCTCTCTCCCTACTACTCCACTCGTATGTTTGAAATAGAAACCTGTCGTGTTAAGTTAAGCGGCAGAGGACTAATATCACGTCAGCAAGCTGAGATTAGATAGATCACTCAGTTTTCAAGTGTTGGTTTGTAGGGATTTGATTGGTTACAGGATTTCATCATGAGCTGACATCAGTTAGAGAACCATTGGAAAACCTGGGAGTACTGGACAGCTGTTTCGTTCTAGTTTGGGACTCTTCAGCAGTACGCACCCACCGGGATCACTCAGTTGTTTGCCGTAGAATTGTAGTGTGTAATGGCCGGCAGCGAAATCCATGACTTGTGTTTCCTCCTCTTATTACACATCATCTGAAGTGATGACAACCAGTGCAGTGCTGTCACTTAGAGAGATGCCCACTGTCCCTCCTTAGGTTTTTATATTTCATCACAAGTATAGTAATCGAATTGACCCTAACTGACTTCATTGATTCAGGAGTTGAATTTTTACCAGGGAATAGTAATAGTCTTGTTGAATTAGAATATGCAGATGATATAGTCCTCCTTCTCCTCCTCCTAGGTGAAGGCGTTGGTAAAATCCATAGTCTTCTGAACAATGTTTGGCATGCAATTAGCTCCTGTCGAATGTAAGATGATGCTACAGGACTTGACTGCATTGACTCACTGCTAGCTTAAATATAGAGGGTGAAGTGGTTGATTGAGGGTGTTAACCACTTCATTTATTTGGGGAGTTGAATCAGCCAACTCCAGAGGGTTGATCGCTGACGAAATTTCAGCATGGATACAGAGGGCTAGTTTCGCATATGCCAGTTTACGCCGTCTCTGGCGTAGACGTGATATCCGGCTATCTATCGACCTGATGATGTGTGTACTGCTCAGCAGTCCACTCCGTCCTCCTTTATGGCTGTGAGACCTGACGATTGAAAGTGGAAGACATGAAAAGCCTGGCGAGCTGTCTTTGATCATAGGTGCTTGCATTATATCTTCCGTATTTATTGGTATAATAGGGTGAACAATATTGAGGTTAGACGTTGAGTGCTAGGTAGGTGGGAGGGGAAATCAATAGACGAGGCTGTGAAGTTACATCGATTGAGAGAGAGATGGTTAGGATATGTGTTACGCATGCC
The DNA here is from genome assembly GCA_944472155.2 of Trichobilharzia szidati. Taxonomy (NCBI): domain Eukaryota; kingdom Metazoa; phylum Platyhelminthes; class Trematoda; order Strigeidida; family Schistosomatidae; genus Trichobilharzia; species Trichobilharzia szidati. Next base: position 43,850,197 of record OX235275.1, on the reverse strand, counting down.
TAGCCATCGCTTTCCTCGACAGACGGGCAATGTTAGCTGACTGACATAGGATGGATCAGGTTGGAAAAGAGCTAATGATGTTCGAATTAAAACTAAGAATCAGTCCATGAAATCTTTGGTTCAAACCACTTGGGGGTCCTGGAGATGTTATAAAACCCAATGACTTGAGAGTATTACTGATGTGGTCTAAAATCCTTGTTCTCAGTGTTTGGCGCGCAGATGTATTCACTGTTAGTCCTGTCCCATAAGCATTAAATCCTCATGCTTTTTCATGGTACTATCCTTTCTACCAAACATTTTAGCTTATTATTGCTATTTCTAATCTCACTTCACTCCTTTATCAGCGTTTATAGATGGTAGAGGAGAAGTGTGGCCCATGAAATTGTTGCCATTGTGTGTACAAGTTCTTTGTTGAAACCAGTCAGTCAGTTCATCTTCCCCCCCCCTCCCCGCAAATTCGCCCTACTACATACACCTGCAATCCGGTTGTAAAGTTGTAGGTCAGGTTATATGACACTTTTTTTGTTTGTAGAAGTGGTGAAAGTTTTTAAAAATTTTTTAATTTTGTTTCCGTATAACCTTGTTGGTAATCAAGAATTTTTCCTCTTCCTTTCTCTCTCTCTCTCTCTCTGCCCCTCTCATCATCAAATGTCTAGACGGATCCTGCTATTCTCGATCCAGGAACCTATCACTTACGTTTAATGAATTGTAATCCAAGCGATGTAAACATGTGTCTAGCTCGAGTTCATATACTCGGAGAATCGGATATTAAACGTCAATGTTATAATAAATTACTAGCAGTAAGTTATTTCCCTTTAATTAAACTACCTAACCCCATTATTTTGTTTCTCCACTTTGTGTTTTTTTACCGTATTTTAAAAAATTCCGTGTAGCGATTGGATTGTTTGTTTTTTTCTCTCAGGGATTTTTACATAGGTAGGGTCACTCACTAGTTTACCAGCCGAAATCAATATATTCCTTCTCTCTTTCTCTGCGCTTTCAGGACTAGCTATCAGTTAAACTGAGAAACCATTAGTTCATAACTCTGAAATCGTTAGTGTGGAAATCTTATGGCATTCAACAATAGGAGCATTAATATCATGTCATTCAGTGCTTTAAGGTGGTTCGGATACTTGACGCGTCATTAAAAAAAAGAACAGGCTGTAAAACTTTCATCAATGGCAGACTGACTGGCTGGCTATCTTCACTCGATAAGCAACTAAAAACCCCAACAAGGAAATAACCAAGAATCTATAAAGATATTTTAAGACCACACCCTGAATGGCAAGCCAACAAGCTGTGCATTGCTTCGAGAGTGACAAAAAAGGAGATCATGTGCGGAGAAGTTGAAAGCTTATAGTGGGCAGTCATGTAGGAGGAGGAGGATCTGGACTTCGCCGATGTCTGATTTCTCACAAACTGGAAGATACGCAAGCGGAAAGCAACAAGTTGGAGGTAGAAGAAGCATCGAAGATAGGACTTCCGTTAGGTGAATATAGAGAAAACAGAGGTAGGTGATGAAGATTCCTGGGCAACACTACCAACAGCAACAGAAACAATAGACAACAATCAGCATAAATGGAAGGAACCTGAAAGAAACAATCTCTTTCACCTACCGACCTGCGAAGCATCGTTTCAACTACAGGCGGATGGAACTGATGAGGATTTCAAAGCAGGGATCGGAAAAGCAAGACAAGCTTTCACTACTCTCAAGTCTGTGTGGAGGTCAACAGCACTCAGCATGAAAAATAAGATCCGGATTTTCAACTCCAATGTGAAGTCAGTCAGTGCTACTATAGGGATCAGAGACTTGCACTGCGCGTCATAAAGAGCATCTCAAACAATCTACATACCTTCATTAACAGTTGTCTTCGCTCAATACCACTCAAGATCAGATGGCCGGTCAGAAAATATCAGCAACAGAGATCTCTGGCAATGAGCGAACCAACACAGCAGGAACCGATTGTGCAACAAATAAGCAGGAAGAAATGGAGATGGATTGGCCATATTCTGAGGAAACCATCATTAGACAAGCCATTGCCCGAGTGGAACCCGAAAGGGAAGCGGCAAGTTGGTCGTCAGTGCGAGGGTGACTTGGAGGAGGTCATGTGAAGAGGAGATGAAAGCGTGTGGGCAGACTTGGAGCCAGGTGAAGACTCTAGCAGAGAACCGAACGCAGTGGAGACGCACGGCTGAAGCCCTATGTTCCTCTTGGAATTAAAGGAAACAATAATAAATAATAATCTAAGGGATGAATAATAATAATATATATTCGACAACCAACCACCTAATATGAGTTCTTCTCTATGGGTCTGAAACTTGGTGCGCGCGTGATCAATGGAATTGCTAACAGCCTTCTTCTCTGGTTCCATACTGAGGTTCAGTTGGTCGCAGAGACAAGATTAGCAACAAAGGATTGCGAGAACGAATCAATCAAGAACTTATTGCTCAGAAAATATCCTGGATTGGATGCATGCTGAGGAAACTGTTGAATGACATGGCTCACCATACCGACCTTCGAATTTGTAGCCGCAGTGGGAAACGACTAGATGGTTTTAGATGCTATGATGACATGAAGGGAATCGTCTGGGGAAGAGTTGAGAACCTCTGGGCAGTGGTTAATGCCAGCTGAGGAGGATGAGAGAGAACCGGACAAAACGGAGATGTTTTGTTGAAGCCTCATATTGCACTCGGAACCCAAGGCAAGTCACCTCATTTGGTGCGTAAACCTGACTGATAGTATTCAGTTTGGCACTTAATCAGTTGGCGATAAGTGTCTATAAGTATGGTATGTGCTTTATTCTGTCTAAGTATAAAGTATTGTTGCAAAATTGACAGGAATGTGTACACTTACACTCTCATCCTTGCAAGTGATCTGCTTGAAGTTGTCGATAAATTCGTGTATCTCGATAGTTGTGTAACTGCTGGTGGAGGTTCGATGGACGAGATACCCAGGCTGATATACACCCGATTTCTAGCCACCTATAATGATGCCATCATAACGTCAGTCTGGCTGTCAAAGGTTGGGACTGCAAGGCTTCGGTGCGAGCAGTCTTGCAATACGCCTGTGAAACTTAGCCTGTTTGACAACTCGATCATTCGTTAGAGTAGCTTGCGTCCGATGACATCATCGTGTAAATGATTATGACGTCCGGTAGCGTGTGTTCTAACATGCTAGAGATTAGCATTCATTAAGTGTGGTGGTCACATAGAAACAACCGGCTTAGGTGGTGGTGATGGTGGCGTCGACATGCACCACGCTTATCACCCCAGTGGCTCTCCTATACCTCGCTCGCTGTGGATAAAAAACGCGGAGAGGTGGTCAGTCTATGACTTAGCGCTGTGGAACTACAGAATTGTTAGTTTGGTTAATTGTGACTTGCCGATTTGGGGGGCGGGGGTCCAAGCGATTGTTCGATTCGATCAGATATGTCTAAAAATCGTAAGTGGCGAGAACATGTTACCATTTCGTTCTTTCTTCTCTCGTTTTCTTTTGGTGCCCATATTGATGTACCAAGTTTTTTTTGTTTAATAATAATAAATCAAGTTATCACACTACCTAATGTATATATCTGGTACAAAAATTGATCCCCTTTTTATATCACCACTTTCAGTTTATCCTATCTGAACCAGCCTTCGACTATTTACGTACAAAAGAATCCCTAGGATACACTGTATACCTTCGATATTGGCTATCTATGCCTGGTGGTAATTGTCATTCAGGTATAAGTTTGGTTGCATGTAGTCCTGCGAATAAATTTTCAGTTAACTTTGTTGCTGGCCGATTAACTGCTTTCTGGCGTCGAATTGCTCCAAGGATTATTGCTGCTATGCCACCGGAAAATTTTAAAACTTCGGTAAGTAGTAAATGTTGCTTTTTCTGTTCTGTTTTGTTGTATTTTATTTCATTTCATTTTATAATATTTTTCCTGTTGACAATGTGGAGGTGAAAGGACTTGGTAACGGTCCTTTACCAAGGAAAAAATCACACCATATTTATACATTTTTAACCACATTAGAGTTCGCTTAGGTTAGAAGAGAATAAATTGTTCTGATTGGTTGGCGATTGGTCCAAGGTTTTGCAAATTGCCCAATCAGGTTGTTTCATGTCCACAACGTGAACTAAATCCAGATTTGTGTAAATAGACACTTTAACTTCTGTAACGATTGATTTAAAATATCAACTGCAATTTTTGACCGTTTCCTGTCAATCTACATCACGCTACAATACCTTCGTTGAATAAGTTGAACCTTTTGTTGTACAGACAACATTGGAAAGATTTTCAACTGTTATTTCCCATAATTTTTTTTTCGTTGGTGATTGGTTTCTAAAGTATGAGTAAGACAAAGACTATTGGAATCTTGGGAATGTCGACTGATAGATAGCTGAGTTCTCTCTCTTAACGCCACAGTACACATCCATGACTTAAGTCATCCGGAATTGAACTCAAGACTTTCAGGTTCTGTGAAGTGAGCTAAATTGAGCATTCAGCTGCTTTAGATGGAATTCTATAGCCCATGAATTCCAACTTTTGTCGCTAACACTAGAGAGAATATCACCGGTGGCTATCAAACTTTGTGAACCTTAGAACTGTAGGCAACTTCATCCTGTAGTTCAGTTACCAGTAATTATTATCACCTTTAGTTCCTAGAAGAACACATGGCTTCAGTCGCATGTCTCCATTGCGTGCGGTCCTCTGCCAACGTTTTCATCTGGCTCCATGTATGCCCGGATGCTTTCATCCCCTCTTCACACTACCTCCTCCATGTTGTCACCCTCGCATTGAGCACGAGCTCACCGCTTCCCATTCGCGTTCCACTCGAGCAATCGCCTGGCATGTGATGTCACTCACTTGATGGTTTGTTTTCTCAGAGTATGGCTAGTCCACCTTCATTTATTCTGCATATTTGTTGCACAGTTGGTTCCTGCTGGGTTGGTTCGTTCTTTCCCAGAGATCCTTGTTGCTGATGTTTTTTGGCCTGCCATCTGATCTTGAGTAGTATTGAGCGAAGACAGCTAGCTGTTGATGAAGGTGTGTAGTTTGTTCGAAGTGCCCTTCGTGAGTTGGAGCAGTGCCAAGTCTCTGATCCGTATAGTAGTACTGACTGACTTCACATTGGAGTTGAAAATCCGGATCTTATTTTTCATGCTTGAGTCTAATGAAAGCTTGCCTTGCTTTCCCGATCCTCGCTTTCATATCCTCATCAGTTCCTTCCACCTGCAGTTGAAACGATGCTTCCCTGGTAGGTAGGTCGGTCGGTAGGTAGGTAGGTAAAGTAGGTTGCGTCTTTCAGATCTCTCCCATTTATGCTGGCTGACTGTTGTCTGTTGTTGTTGCTGTCACTGTTGGCCAGGAATCTTCACCACCTACCTCTGTTTTCTCTATGTTCACCTGGAGTCCTGCCTTTGATGCTTCTTCTATCTCCAACATGTCGCTTTTCACTTGCATCTCTTCCAGTTTGTGGGATATCAGACATATATCATCGGCGAAGTCCAGAACTTCGAATGTATTTGTGTGAGTTCATTTTATGCCTGTTTCCTCGTTGCTCACTGTGTGTTGCAATATCCAGTCGACGACCTGAAATCAGGAAAATCATTGGAGACAGTAGGCAGTCTCATTACCAGTAAATAGTAGATCAATTTTCAAGTGATGATTTGCGGTGATTAGATTAATTTCAAAATAGATAATGAACTGACTTCAGTTAGAGAACCATTAAAACTACAGAGTACTCGTCCTGGTTTGGAACTCATCAGCTCAATGGTGATTGAACTCCAGGAAATTCAGGTTACGAAACGAACTTGTGTGAGCATAGCACACATATAGACAGTGCAAAATCCATCAGTTTATTTCCTTCACTGACAATGTTTGATCTCTTGTGCATCTTTTTCTTTTACAGGTGGAATCACTTATATCAATCCATCAACTAGAAGATCCTAATATGGCTACAGAATTCGAAAGGAATTGGGATGAAATTATGCAGACTACAGCGAATTTTAATTACAGAGAAGAATGTGTAAGTTTTGCCTGAAAACTGTACTGTACTGTACTCATTGATTGATTCTAGTCACATCCATTTCGTACTGTTCTCTGCAGTCCTTATCAGCTGACGCCACGATTACCCATAAGCTTCCATCTGCTCTACATGTTACCTTTGTAGTTACTCCCGACTTATCGTTTCACACTCCTCCGATTCTACTTGTATGATGCCATTCGACGGTCTCCTCAGTGTGTCTCCGATCCATCTTCATTTTCTTCGGAGTTTTTGTTGTTGAATAGGTTGTTGTTTGGTTTCATTCTGTTCTCAGAGTTTCTTATTGATATAAGGATAAAGCTTGGGCACTGTGGTGGTGGTAGAGTATAACTTCATTATGGATGAAATTTTATTTTGATAAAATCACACAGTGCTGTTATTTTTTTTGCATTTTTTTTTATTTTTTCACCTTCCTTGTGGAACATACGGCTTGAAGCTTCGGTAGTAGTGGTGTTTTTTTATTTTTACGGAATGAGGTTGCTAGCCTCATATGCCCAACCTTTCCTCTTATTACTTGGCTTAGCGAGGTAAAGGAGTGCTGTTATACAGTAAGTAATATTTACTGATGACCACATTTCGAGCACAACTTATAACTGCTCATAATCATTATATCAATGCACTTCTCACACAACTTTCTTGCTTCATTTGAATAAAATCAATATAAGATATAGTATATTCAGGAAATAGTATTGGTATTATCAATAAAATATAATCAGATGGGAAATAATATGAGTAATCACATGCTCTGTAGACTAAAGGGTGATGTCGGTTGACCCAATAAGACAAAATAATATAATTTACAAAATACCTTGCAATGACTGTGAGTTTAGTAAACTACATAGGTAAGTCACACTAGTAGATCGGAGTTAGTCAGATTGTGGGAACATAAGAATTTAGTTAAGGTTAGAATGATTGACCCCACCCGCAAAGATAAGTAATTTAGAAAAAAAAGCACTCAGCAATGAATTGCACTGCATGCATTAACACACAAACATACAATAGGGTGAGTGGGACAGAGTCGAAATTCTAAGAAGCAATGTAGGTGGGTGGAGCGAGAGAGAGACTGACTACTGAATTTTTGTTCATCGAGTCTACACCCAACATATGCAATAGAAGTGACTCAATGCAAATACCAGAGATATGGAAGATATTATTACCACCAGTCAAATCAGAGGAGGATAATAAATAATGTTACAATGTATTAAATTCAATAATGATAATAATAATAATTTACTTTATTCCAAAAACAGTACTTGTGATACAGAATGGAATTTTCAGCATTATTCACAATATTGCATCTAATTTCCTCAAATTATAAATAAAATTAATCACATAGAAAATTTTTCAACATTTACAATAGGGTTAATGTCAAAAGAAAACATGCAGCATATAAAATGGAAATAATAATAATAATGATAGCAGTTAAGGTAATGATAATAATACAAGTGAAAATTGCCGTGGGCTTGTTTCACACAGTATTGTCGATGCGGAATACAAATCCTTGCATGATTAAAAATATTGAATATGATGTTCTCTTTACATGATATGGTGAGGGAAAAAACAAAGATTACAGCAGTCATAGAGATAAGTTGGTGTTTGCAGTTATGAAAGTAAAAACAAAGAATCAACAGGACCATAAATATAGTAGAAATAATAAAAGTAAAACTTGAAGGTATATAAGGATGGATGGAGGAGATTGTTTATTTACTAGATGAAAAAAGGTAAGTCAATTCTTACCTGACGCTATTTTCATCACATAAAATACGTGCCAAGTATGGTATTATAGAATTTTTATACTTAGACGTGCGAGCATACAGTTTTCTGAAGTTACTTCTTGTTCTACCTGAGGAGATGCAAGGTGAAAGCTGAGGGTGAAGTGGATGCTCCAATTCAGACAAAATCCCTTCAGAAAATTTACTGCAGGAAGTCAAGTGCCTATCGACAACGACGTTAACTATGTAGTCCGCCGGGATACCACTCATCCTACTGATAGTCTTCAGCATTCCACTTAACATTGGTGTTCCTATATGCTAAAATCAGGAGACTCCCCTAACTGATTTTTCATATTTTCACACTACACAAAAATGCGTCACAATTACCCCTGTCAGTGTTCAGATAGGGTGTTGTTTCGACATAAGTGTTTTGAGTGAAAGTTATCAATCAACTAAGTGGTCATACAGACACACACACTACACTTGCCTTTTCTCTCTGTATAAGGTCAGTTCACACTTCTTTTAAATAACCGAATGTCACCACGTCCGGTTGTTTGTTTGTTTTTCTAGAGAACAATGAATTTCTTCACTTCTCAGATGATTGCTAAAAGCCGTGAAATCCTTTTTTGTGTGTGTGAAGATTCCCGCTGATGATGAAAGACTTTAATTTTCAGACATTCAAGTACTAACATTGCACTTATGTACCAGTGTCAAATATAAGATGACTCTGTATGACTGGTCTGAACCGATGCTTAATTTGAAGATTGGGAGTGTTGACTACTTCGTTTACTTGACGGGTGGTGGTGGGGGGCGGTTTGAAGTTACGTCAACCCAAATGGACTGATTACTGACAAATTTTCGGCATGGATGTGAAAAGCTTGCGTGTCATTGACAAAACTTACGTAACCTCTGGTGTAGGTGCGATATCAGGTCATCGGTCGAAGGAAAAGTGTGCACTGCACAGGAGTTCGCTGTGTCCTTCTTTACGACCGTAGAAGATATGAGGAGGCTAGCTAACTCTCTTTTTTGTTTTAATTCTTTTACGTTCCCAATGGAAAGTAAAGCTTGAAGTTTTGGTAGCAGTGGTGTTTATTTTCACGGGATGGGTTTGCTAGCCAGCCTAATGCCCAACGCTCCTTCTTTACCACCAATCTTATTACTACTGGCTTAGCGAGGTAAAAGAGTGCGTTGGCGGCCGGATCGAAATCCGAACCACTTAGGGTGTGGTTGGCAAACATCTTCCCGCTGTGCCAACGACGCACGCTGTCTTTGGCCCCATATATATTTTAGCGTTCCATCCCCTTCGTTAAATGGTCTAATTTCGGGTAAGTAATATTGAAGTTCGGCATAGAATGAGTTTGATAAGGAAGCGCCTAGGACACATGTTCTATGCATGTCGAGCCACCATCTTCGTTGTCAAACATTGTACTTCCTAGCTGACACAGGATTAGGTTGCAAAAGAGTTAAAGGTGCAGACAAATGAAAATATGCAATCGATTCATCATCAAGTTTCTGACAGTTTGTTTGATTCATACTGAGTAGCTCAGAGGTTAAGAATCAGTGCCTGGGAACTGTTGATGATATCGCTCAAATTTGTTTTCAGTGACTTAGTTGCATCTAATAAATGCTTATGATTCTCCGTGGAACTATTCCCAACACACAACTCATCACTTTTCGCTGGGGTTCCAATCCATGGTCCGAACCGAAGTATGGCATCGCTTGAATATCTATTTTCTTAGTGTGTGTGTATGTCCAATCTGTTTGAATTCTCCTCTGCATATATATGTGTTGGGCAACAGATCGTAGGTTGGTGAGCTGCCTACCAGAATGCTTTGTTGCCTTTCCAGTATATATATCATGCAATATAACATTTAGACTGTGACAAATATAATACACATGTTCTACTATTCTTGTTTATATTTAGGTTAAAATTCTGTCAACAATTACTCAAGAAAGTTTATTAAGTTTCTTTTTAACAGAGTATTTGGATACGAAAAAGCAACGTTCATTATTTATTCAGGTAAGAGTCTTTCTTATGCATGTTTTTTTATGATATAAGTTTTCGTCTTTTGATCAGTACGAAGTTTCTTTGAGGTCTAGTGAGTTAGAAATCGTGACCTGTGGGGTTCACCCGGCCGCCAATGAGGACAGATTCTCACTCGCCAATAACACTAACTGGTGGTCACTCCAAAAATCAGCAATCGGTAAAAGTTAGCATTCATGAGCCATTAAGTCGGATGGGTCCCAGTGGCTGAGGAATGGTCTACGAGCTTGACTTGTAATTGGAAGATCCTGGGTGGGCTTGTACTGTACTGCCGAAGAGTCCCAAAGTGAGGCGAAACAGGCCATATATATATCTTTATCATTCCTTTGAGTTTTCAATGGAACATGGGGCTTCAAGCTTTCAGCTTTTGGAGTTTCAGTGACTATAATGTTTTATATTTATTGGACAGGGTAGCTATCGTCACGCCTAACTTTCTTCCTTTCTTCTCCGAGCTTACCAGCTGCTGGTAACATCCGTAAGGTTTAGAAGTGTGTTGACTATACGTCGAACCCTTACCACTACCTATGAAAGAATCACATGTCTAATGGTATTTCAGTGGAAACTGGGTCCATAACTAGTGTCAAGCGTCTAGTCATTTTTTCCTTCAACGTCCCAGATACGCCTAACCCTATGTTCAAGGTTTCCTGTCGATTCTATCAAGCCAGCCGCCTAACAATAATTCAGAGTACACTGTGATGGTGATCCTCCTAGCATGATGACCACATTGCCAATGTGACTGTTAGAATTCAGTCAGCACTGAACAGGAGATTAAACGCATAATAATGGTTATATGCTACCTACTGTTCCATCGAAGTATCCAATACAGTCCTACAGGAGGTCAACTGCAAGTCTGAATAGCTCAGTTGTAACTTCTGTGACTGCAGCACTGAGTGACAGAGGTTCTGTCTCAGAAGTGATGTAAGTCCCTCCTAGGTTGTAGGTACATCTTTCCTGACTGCTGAATGCCAAACAACCAGAAAACCTAGGTCTGGTGAGGCTTGTTGCTGATTGCCTCCAACTATCTAATAACAGTTTCAATCAATTAAATCCCTACAAACCAATACTTGAAAATCAATGTAATGCTCACTGGCCACTGGCTTTATTCAGGAAGCTAACCTGGGGCTTTAGTGGGAAGCCGCGACAAGTAGGGTGCAGTGGGTTGGGTTTGACGACAAATACTCGCCGAAGACATTGGCTAGCGATCGCGTAATCTCATGAATTGGCAGAAATTGGAATTCATGGACTGCCTATTGGATTGGGTCCTAGTGGCATAATGGTCTACGAGCTCGCTCACCTTGTAACCAGACGATGCTCAGTTCGAACCCCGTGGTGTGGATGCTTACCGATGAAGAGCCAGTCCCAATGAGCGTCTGACGACGGTTGTCTTTAAAGATCAATCAGAGTCTACACGAAGTCGACATGGATTGATAAATACACGAATTTACATAGTAAAATCCTTTTGAGAAGAAAGGGAAATCTGACACACTCCTTATCTTTCTTGGGTTACTCTAAAACGACTGTGTCATATTGAGAAGGGTAGTAAAGGTGGTTGTCAGTAGGGCAAGTAAGTAGTGTGTACCACTAAGTTAGCCGACTAGTTACTATTGTAGTCAACAGACACCTGAACTCATGTGAGAAATGAGCGGACTAAATCAAATCCATACTGTCTGACTCCTCTCACCACCCTATTTAAATCACAACTCTCCTAGCCTTTTTGACTTTGTTGTTACTGCTAATGCCGAAAAGTGTTGCTACTATCAATTTTGGTTACCTATACCACCCTGTAATGCTTTTGTCGCTGTTGTTGTTGAATAAATTAGATGCAATATTGTACGAAACGCCCAGAATTCCATGGTGTATGTATCATGAGTACTCTTCCGTAATAAAGCAAAGCACTACTATTATTTGGAGGAAAACCAGGTTTTCCAATGGTTCTCTAGCTGGTGTCAGCTCATGATGAAATCCACCACCCTACCAAACAAACAAAATCCCTATAAAAACCAATACTTGAAAATTGATCTGATGCTCACCAGCGACTGGCTACATTCCAGCAGTAACCTGAGGTTCTAGTGGCAAGCTGTGACCAGCTGGATGCAGCAGATCGGGTGTTAGGACAAATACTCGCCAATGATGACAGGAATGGGTTGCTAGCCTCAAATGCCCAACCTTCCCCGTTCACCAGTGTTATTAGTGGCTTAGCGATGTAAAGGAGTGTGTCGTCCGCCGGGCCTCAAACCGCGAACCACGTGTGGCGTGGTTAGTGAGCATTCTACTGCTGTGCCACTGACGCCCACACAACAGCAGGTGAACTTTTATACACACATAGAAATAGTCAGATGTGAGATCTTGTCCTTAAGGCTTTTGAAGAACACTACTACTACTGCTCTTAACGCTGCTGCGAATTGAGTTCTTCATATAAACAAGCCGAAATTCTCCGCTTTTATGGACATGACATCTCTCGTCTTTGTTTTCGGGCACAGTGAAGCGGTATTCACGATCTCAACACACCCCTGAGTCCTAGTATCTGGCTGGGAAACACCCCCTCTGCTGATGCATCCCTGTTCCCCCATGCAGTACGACTTCGCTCACAGACCCCCAGCATAGTGTAAAAGAGAAATTCTTACACTATACCGGTAACTGCTTTTAGTCTAAATCGCTATCCTAACTACCTTGCTGGCATGGTAGAACCTGCAGGAACAATAGTTCCAGCCAGTGTAGGTCATTGCGATGTGCAAGACCGACCATCATATCAAGGTAGCAGCTCTCAGTCAGGATCTGACTGGCTAACTGTTTTGAAATATATGTATGTAAATTATTGATTGTTTTTTTGTGTTATTGTAATTTTCAGATTGATTCAACTGCTACACCTGATATGAATGGTATTAATACTGGATCATCAAATTCGTATCTATTAAATTTCGATGTTATACAAACTGATGATAAGTCAATTGCGGAGGAGTACCAGAGTTATTCAAGTGTTGATGTAACCAGTGCACTGACCACCTGTGGTTATGACGAGAAGTTAGTTAATCAATTCTTCAATAATCATAAAAACAATAATAATAATAATAATCCCTTGGATAAAAATCTACTCGACAAAGATGAACCTATCGTTTATATTAACAACTTGCTAAAATTTCATTCAAATCTAAAATATCAAACTGGTCGAAATGCATAAAAACTAGAGAATGAATAATATTTCATCGGGGTGATGAAACAGTGTAACCCGTACTATTATTGCTCTTTGTCTGGTTGCTCAGCTTGCTTGCTTGTCTGTCTGTCGGCCGCCCGGCCTGCCTGCCTGCCTTCTTTTTTATTCTGATGAATTATCTTGAATATTTTGAAATTTTTATATACATATATATGCATATCATCGAGTTGATGATGATGATGGTGATGGCGTTGATGATGACGATCGCGATCATGTGTGTTCTTGTATGTGATTATTGTACGTCAGAATTACACTGTTCTTTATTAATGAAACGATGGTGGTTTTCTATGTTGACGAAGTTCATTTCAGGGTGTGTGCCTCTGTGTGTGTGTGTGTGAGTGGGTGGGTGGGTGAATGGGGAATTGAGTGACACAATAGACGACCGAGAGTGTTTCAGTTATCCCCTTTTTCTTTTCACGTACGCAGAACTTTTTTCTCTATAGTTTGTTGTGTACTGCTTTCTGTCTGTACATATATGTATGTATGCGTAGGAAGATGATATGAAAAGATATAAACTGGAATGGATACATTCTCCGATTATTATTTTTATTATTGTAACCTTTAATTCCTAGAAGAACATAGGGCTTCAGCCGTGCGTCTCCATTGCCTTCAGTTCTCTGCTAGAGTCTTCACCTGGATCCATGTCTGCGCACACGTTTTCATCTCCTCTTCACATGACCTCCTCCAAGTCACCCTTGCACTGACGACCAACTCGCCGCTTCCCTTTCGGTCGGGTTCCACTCGAGCAATGGCTTGTCTAGTGATGTCACTCACTTGATGGTTTCCTCAGAGTATGGCCAGCCAATCCACCTCCATTTCTTCCTGCCTATTTGTTGCACAATCGGTTCCTGCTGTGTTGGTTCGCTCATTGCCAGAGATCTCTGTTGTTGATCTTTTCTGGCTGGCCATCTGATCCTGAGTAGTATTGAGCGAAGACAGCCGTTAATGAAGGTCTGTAGTTTGTTTGAGATGCTCTTTATGACGCGCAGTGCAAGTCTCTGATCCGTACAGTGAGTAGCACTGACTTCACATTGGAGTTGAAAATCCGGATCTTATTTTTCATGCTGAGTGCAGGGTGTTGACCTCCACACAGACTTGAGAGTAGTGAAAGCTTGTCTTGCTTTTCCGATTCTTGCTTTGATATGCTCATCAAATCCGTCCACCTGTAGTTGAAACGATGCTTCCCAGGTAGGTAAAAGAGGTTGTTTCTTTCAGGTTCCTTCCATTTATGCTGATTGTTGTCTGTTGTTATTCTTGCTGGTGGTGGTGTTGCCCCGGAATCTTGATCACCTTTGTTTTCTCTATGTTCACCTGAAGTCCTTGCTATCTTTGATGCTTCTTTTGCCAACTTGTTGCTTTTCGCTTGCATATCTTCCAGTTTGTGGGAAATCAGGCATATATCATTGGCGAAGTCCAGATCCTCCAAGTATTTTGTGTGAGTCCATTTTATGCCTGTTTTCTCATTGCCCGCCGCTGTTTGTCGCATTATCCAATCTACTGCAATCAAGAGGGGAAAACCATGTGTGAAGACTTAATACATTTTATGCAGTTGGTCACGACAGAGAAAACAGCTGCTCATATTTCTTTTGAATCCATACACAGATTAGGCTTGTTCAGATGAACTCCAAATGCCTCTTTTGTATGCAAAAGTCATACTTGTAGACCATGTGAAAGGTCAGGTGGTGGTCGTTGTTGGGACATTCATCCACACACGTGACATCTGGTTGAACCTCACAGGTCACGACTTCTCATTAGAACTCCAGGAAACTCCATCCGGTAGCAAGTCACTAGCGAGCATCAAGCTGTAATAAAAAATAAAATAAATAATTGGTTGCGGTCGCGCTAAATCACGAATCGGTAGAAGTCAGAATTCATGCACTGGCCATTCAATAGGATTCCAGTGGCTGAATGGTATACGAGCCAGCTTGTCTTGTAACCGGAAGGTCTTGGGTTCGAATCCCAGTGGGTGTGTATTTTTTTTTTATTTACAGCTTGATTCCACACCGTATTTTCAGTACAAGTGTGGAATTTTCAGCATGGATATCGGTAGCCCAAATTCAGGCCGACCATAGGTATCGGGTGTGCGCCGGCAGGGGATCGAACCCCGGACCATGTGCATGGTCGGCGAGAGTCCTAACCACTGTGCCGATGATTCCTAAAACCAGGATGAAACAGCTGTCCAGTACTCCGTAGTTGGTTTTCAGTGGTTCTCTAACTGATATCAATTCGTGATCAACTCGTAAAAACATAACTAACCCTTACAAACCAAACTATAGAAAAGAAAAATAACTACCCAAAGAACTTCTTCAGTAAAATCCATACCAACATTAAAGATGGTCAAAAACACGCATTCCGAAGAAATGGACCCCAACAGTTGTCATTCAATATAGGCAACAAATTCGTCAGACGATATCACCAGAGGAGTACTCGATAAGCACAACATCAGAGTTTTCTTCAAAACACCAGGCACACAAACGCTACAAAGTAACATTGTCCATGTAAAAGACCAAATCCCCAAGGATTCTCAATCTAATTTTGTCTGCAAAATAAAATTCTTGAAATATGATGCGATGTACATCGGACAAACAGTGTGAGGCAGAAATCAAGGTAATCAGAAGAAACGAAAACCGTAGAGCATCTGTTCGACAGACCATCGAGAGATCCACTTAGTGCACTAGAAAAGCTTGAAAAGTCATCAGCCATAGGTGTTGGTTTACACGCTATGGAATCAGGTCACAAAACTGATTTTGACAATATTGAAATAATCCAGGAATAAAATTTCAGTAATCACACAGAACATCTCATTTCACCGGAAGCACTTCATGTCATTAAATGGAATCCAAATTGTCTGAATGGTGGAATGATGGACTAAAACAGAATTTGACCTGATTACAAAGACCCCCTCCCCCATGAAATGACAAAGTGAACACGAATCTGATAAGCAGTTTCATGATGTTAACACATGTTACTTTTACAATTGTACACACTTATCAAATCCGACAATCTACACTTGGTTTTGTTGTCTGTACCAACCACTCAACTTGACAAATCAAAGTGACCTCATGCTGATGAAGGATGATTAAGTTGTTATGTATAAGCTGAGTTGATTTTGTCAATTCTGGTCTAATATTACTGCTTTCATAAAGCTATTAGCAGCACCAGTGTTAAACAGCGAAACATCAGTAAAAACAATAATATCGTTTTGTTTTTCATTCATTCATTGGGACGTACAAAATCTTTTTTTGTAATAATGAAGAGGATAGAGCATTTAAAACGCGTTACAAAAAACAAAACTGAAAAATAAATATACTGCATAGAGTACATTACACAACTATTCTGGAAAAATGCAAACTAACACTAATGCCGTGATAGTAAAAGATGCCGCGTAAAACGTCGTTTCTTTATGCATGTTCAAAAAAAAGCTTCGACTGCATAAGGAAGATGTAGGTGATCTTACTTTATACATATGATTTCGAATGAAGTCTCTGCTGATGTTACGTGACCAGAAGTAATAATACCTCTAGGATTGAACTGTTGCCTGTTCTGAGTTCTTTTTTTCGACAACCATGTTGGTGACAACTGTTCGTGAGTGCATCTAAGCAGTTTTATGCCTGTGCGGCCTGTGTACTCGGCTTTGCAACAGTAAGTGATATTGTGGTGAGAGATGGCTGCTAGCCAAAGTTGGTAGACAGTAATTGACATCAATGTTTATCTCCCCAATATTGGTGGTGAGAAAATGAGAACAAAGGCTTTGCGTTGGCGGATTCAGTTAGCATATGGATGATCTGATACAGCCACAAAGAGATGCAAGGTTAACTTTCTGCGAGAAACAACCAGTCAAAAGACTGTATTTTCTACTAACAATAAACTACAATAATGTACATTAAAATCTATAAATATGTGTTGATTTTCCTTAATAAACGATCTGTTGCCTGGCCCTTGTCTTCTGTTTTTTTAATATAATAAATTCACATTGAGGCTGCTAACATTGGGATCTTTGAGGCCTTGGTAAACAAGGGCCTGTGTGGCCAAAGTGAGGCGTAGAAATACAGTAAAGAATATTTTTCGAATTCCTCCCAACAGACAATATTTGAGAACTTCATCCATTTTCGATCAAAATGTTTCTGAAAGATTCCTATTCCTTATTCAGTATGTCTGCAGTACGTATACGGTAGATTCTCATCTCAGGAGAGGCGATTAGGCTTCTTTTTCTACTGATTGAGATAAATCTGAAAGTTTGCCAGTTCTCCATTTGCAGTCTTGGTTACGGTAGACTGATCTTTGTAGGAAGGATTCCATCTGATCATCTAGGAAGGATCAGTTTACCGTCTGATTCCACTTCAGTTTGGAATTCGACTGATGGATCAGTGTTGTAAAAAAAATTCCTATGATTTTGTTTAGATCATGAATAAATAACTTGTAAACCGTGAACTGATTGATTGTTGATTGGAGTACACTCTATGTGACATGATTATTTTGAAAGACGAGATTCAGAAGAAATGTGCGGGAAGAAGAATGGTTACATGGATATTACTATTCTTTTTCCCTCGTACTTCTATTCATTATCTGTCCTTTGAATCTCTCTGTTTAGTCTCTTCTCTTTCTTTTTGTGCTACTTGGAAGGAGTGTGGCTACTCGAACTTCTGGACAACCAGTCAATCATTCTACATTTTTGATTGCAACATATAAAACTTAGTCACTGAAGTGTCAAATTTCAACACTCCTTATCCGTTGTCCGTACTGAATCTTGGACACGCTGTGAACTAAAATATTTCCAAAAGATGTCAATGTTTCAGAATCAATTTCTCTTGTTCTTTCAACACAAAGTAGAAGGATTGGAGTGTTCCTTAGCTGTTCAATCCACTGAACTAATCGCGTTAATGACGACTTCTGAAGAAGTCCTGTGAATAGGGAAAAACACAAGCATCAATACAGTTTTCTTCTCTTTTGTTTTCATAAGATGAATGATTATACTGCAGTATTCTCCTGATTTAATTGATTGCAGGTCTAACCACTGGTTGACATTAATCAAAGAACCTATGGAAGACCACTGAGTACTGTTTCGTCCTGGTTTAAGACTCTTCATCAGTACTGCCACCCACTGGGGATGGAACCCGACGACCATCAGGTTAGGGGGCGAGCTTCTTGACTATTCGACCACTGGGAACCGATCCAGCAGTCCATGAATCCGACATATATAGAGCATCCACCAGTCAATGTCACTGGCGAGTAACCATCCAATACTTGACGTAGCAGACCATTAGATCAAGCCCTAGTGGTTGGATGGTCTATGAACTCCCCTTGTAACCAAAAGGTTCTGGGTTAGACCCCTGGTAGGTGCGTACTGATGAAGAGTCCCAAGTTAGGATGATACAGCTGTCCAGTACTCCCTGATCTTCCAATGGTTCTCTAACTGATGTCAACCCATGATCGAACCTGTACACATGTCGATGTTGAAATCTAAAGAGGAAAATTTCCCGTAACAGACATAGTTTCTTTATAGCTTCCACTCATCATTCAACCTGTTGGTACAAGCAGATTTCAGTATGTGAACTCACTCAACATATAAAGTACAAAACTTTTCAGTGCGTAAAGTACCTTCTAACTTAATGTCTGTAAATACTTGCCTACATAACATTTCCAAAACAACATAATTCAATATTTCATATAAGAGTCTGTTATCCAGTTAGTTAGTAAGTTATTCCTTGAATGATACGAATTATTTGACTGTTCAATAAACTCAGTTGATTATTTATTGATCGCTAATGTAGAGTGTAATTGTTATTCTATGCTACTGATTGATTGATTTGAGTAGTTGGAATGCACTCACGTCAGACAGTAGTACTCTTGCTACACACCGAACGGCTGTCTTGCTTGTTTGCAGCTGACCTCATTTTTGGAGTACCCAAACTCACTGCGATCAGAAAATTTAGTCAGTTGATGGCATTTGAATTACGGTTGGCTATCTAGCTATTTGGGTGGTTTGATAATGGTGTAATAACAATAGGCAAGGGCCAGGCAACAGATCGTTTATTAAAGAAAATCAACACATATTTATAGATTTTAATGTACATTATTATAGATTATTGTTAGTAGAAAATACAGTCTTTTGATTGGTTGTTTCTCACAGAAAGTTAACCTTGCATCTCTTTGTGGCTGTGTCAGATCATCCATATGCTAACTGTATCCGCCTACGCAAAGCCTTTGTTCTCATTTTCTCACCACCAATATTGGGGACAAAAAAACATTGACGTCAATTACTGTCTCCCAACTTTGGCTAGCAGCCAGCTCTCACCACAATGGTACATGGAATCGAATTCTTCATTTGCAAATTACAAACTTCGAGGTGAAGATTCTCTACAGCCTTCATTGGGAGCTGGAACTTCTGAGATCCCATTATGTCACTGCCTATTATCACCGATGATATTGCTAATTGTGGTGGACTGACTGGATTATGCGTCAGACTTTGCTTGGGGAGTGAGAAGACAGAAATACGTTGGACCGATAGGAAGAATCCACAAGATATGGATTTCGCGCAGGGATGATTTATGCTTAATGTGTCACACAAACTCGAAGACTTACACGCAAGCGAAAATCAACAAACTGGTTGAAGAAGCAGGCAGGTACCGAAGACAAGACTCCAGGTGAACATAGAGAAGATAGAGCTGGCAAAGATAACCAACCAACCGTCAGCAACAACAACAACCAGCACCAGTCACCATCAACGGAAGAGATTTGACAGAGGCGACTTCCTGGCTTCATTCATCTGGCCAGGAAGCACCGTTTCAGCCACAGACACGTGGAACAGGTGAAGGAGTCAAAGTCAGCCAACCAGAATCGGAAAGGCGAGGTATGCCTTCATCACCCTGAAATCAGTTTGGAAATCTTCTGCTCTCACTCAGCCAGTGTTAAGAACAAGATTCGGATATTCAAAACAAATGTGAAGTCAGTCAGTCACTTCTTTTATAAGGATCAGAATCTTGGCCAGCGTGTCACGAAAAGGATTTCCAACAGGCTACTGCATACTGTTATCAACAACTGCCCTCTCTGCCTACCTATTGAAGACCAAATTACCGCCCGACTGGCCAGAAGGCATTAGCAACAAGAAACTCTAGCTGGGAACAAACCAACAGGCGAGAACCGATTGCTCAATACATATGTAGCAAAAATTGGAGATGTATCGAGGATACGTTGATGATGTTTTCAAATGACATCGCACGCAATGCAGGCCACCGATCGACTGAAATCCCAATGGGAAACGACGAGTGGGTCGTTGTTGCGAAGGTGACATTGAGGAGATGGTGGGATGTGAGGAGGAGGTGAAAGATTATGTGCAGTCGTGGAGCTAGTCAGCTGAATAGGAGAGCAGAAAGTAGAAGAAAGTGTAGATCTGTTGTTGAAGCCGGAACCCACTCGGAACCCAGGGAAAGAGCTATAATATTTTGTCTGTCCTATACCACAAATGATAATTCAGAAAGTGAGTGCAATGACATGAACAATAAACGAGAATGAAGCTACAAGTTGAAATCTGACAATAATCATCCATAAAATATTGCGGTATTTCTGAATAGCTATCTATGGCACCGAAACCTGATAGAAAGTTCACCCATAGATTCAACTATCCTGAGGTTAGCCTATCTACAAGGTGATTTATGAAAATGGCGGAAAAACTGTACAAAACAACTCCCCGTTACCCCTTGTTCCCAAGTAATTGTCTAAAGGAATTCAACTGACAACGAAAGTCAACTTTAGAACTATCGAATATCCATAAACACATAACAGATTGATGGTGAACATAAAAATAGCAACGACGGAGTGCGAAGGCACCAATGACCTAGAGTTTACCAATGAGAACAAGCCGTGTATTTACTACGAGAAAAATACACACAATGAGAATGAAACACATTAACAAGGCGATATTTTACCGTGACATAACTGAAAAATACTTCCTAATAACATTGGAGGGTATCAGTTATAAAGTTTAATTTATGTCAAAACGGTTAGATCTATATGGAAAGCGACCTACTCCCCTCCCCGAATTAATTGGTTTCAAGAAAAATCTGGACAAGATCCTGCTGTTGACCGACTCCATGTGTGTTTATCAATTCACCCGCTCGTGTGGAGCTAGGTATATCAGTCGTTCGACTTAAGTTTTGTCCAAGAGGGTGCAAGAACACTATCCTGCATGCTGGTTGCGAAAAGGTAGAAGCGAGGCAATAGGAAGCGCGATCACTGAACATCTTTATAGCCTCCGCCTTTGAAGTCATCTACAAGGCGAAAAGTAATTTACCCAAATCCCTACGTACCCGGCTCATCTGTATTGCTGAAGCCATCTTTGGTTATCGAAACACAAAAGCCAGATCTCTGTGTACAGAAAAAGTTCGTTCAACCACTCCAGCATTCATGGTCCTAATCCCTCTATGCTAAAGTATGGTAATCCCCAATCATATTTTAGCTCTACCAATTTTTTTTATATTGTCTATTCAATTTGTATATTCTTCCTTACTACGTCAATTGTTACTATTACTACTCTCATTTTGAACTGTCCCCGGTATTATTTCACTTGTTCCACTTGTCATTCTAAATCAATTCCTTTTTACAACATTAAATTATATGCTATCAAATTTCACACAATATTACATAACGTTTTTATTTTATTCGATTTGTCTACTAATCTTATAATTGCACACCCTTTTTTGAAGTTCTATTCATCCTATGAATTATTCGATATATGACATTAATTTGCTTTGCCACTTGGCATTTAACTATGATTATAATCACAAACATTTTAGTTTTAATTGCATTTCTTCTTACTACTATTAATATTTTATGCATTCACACCTATGATTCAATTCCCTCACCAGATATAACTTCTTAAAAACCATATATATATATATATATATATATATATATACGATTGTACAGCTTGATGATAAATTCGTTGAAAAGAGTCTCTTCGCTGATTCATTTGTTTTGATTTTTCATATATCCAAAATGGAAGTTTTGATGAATAATAATAGTAATAATAACAAAACACCCTCATAATTACCTAAGGGATTTTAAACCCTAGTCCTAACCCTTACCTGAACCCTAATCCTAAAATGCTATCAACCCATTATCCGAACAGTATTTAAATACGAAATCGGGATGAAATTTGCACTTGACTTCGTACACACAGTTTTCATAGTGACACTGTAATCACGGCAGGTCGTCTAAAGGGACAAAAAATACACTCCCTTCTCAGTTTACGCCTTCTTTTGCCTATGACTTCAAACTGCACATAACGACAACAAGCCAACTGAAATAAACAAAAGTTTGGTTTTGGTGGATGGTGAGACTAGCAAATGGTGGAATCCATGATGCTCATTTCATCCCCTTCCATTCTAAACTCGTCAGCTGGGTGTTCTTGCACTCCCCATACTTTTCCCATTGAGGCTCGAACCAAGTATCCATCGTTCCAAATGCCAAAGCGTTATCCACTAGACCACTTGGATTACAAGAGCAACGGGTATCAGTTACCAATTAGGTTTTTAAATCAATTTCGGCTTTCCCGCTGATCGGTATCAACAGAAGTCGAATGTTTCAGTCTAATCAACCAATGAGAACAATGGGAGAAATCTTGGAGGCAGATTTTAACCGCCTTATTATGCGGCACCAAATACTTCTCCCTCAATCAGATATCTCTAGTGGGAATTATGTTTCGTTGGAAAATCAGAAATTTTCCGAACAAATCCAAAAAGAAAGTCCTACAATTTTCACAGGGGGCAACGATAGGAAGCGGCTAAAATGGTGATCGATATTTTGAACCAGTGCTTGCAAAATTCATTTTCTGATCGGGTGACTGTAAAATTCCATCATCTATATCTTGCTTACACCTTGGTTCTGGGCTAATCGCAAACCGATCAGAACAATCTATTTGATATTTGATATAGGGATAAAACTTGAGCACTGTGGTGATAGAGTATAACTTCATTATGCATAAAATTTTTATATAGTGGAAAATACCCATCGCGACATTAGAGGGAAAAGAACAAGAAGTTCAGCAAAGATGGCGTTCTTTTCCGCGATTTCATTCTCAAAGACTGTACAATCGCATTTATATACATCAGTTTACATGGATACAATTATTATTTATTTAATTCCACATGGTAAAGAAGGTGATAATAATTGTCAAGTTGATATTGAAGTTTGTAGGTACGAATATAGATTACAAGGGGCTTAGAGACAAGATTGCATAGGATTAGAAAACAGTTATAACGTATGCAAAATTAATATTTGACAACTGGAGAAATAATTTTAAAGGAGAATTAAAGGTGATAACTATTTTCAACTTGATATGAATTACAAGAGGCTTAGAGACAAAAATTACACAGGATTAGGATATAATTGTAAAATGGTTATTCTAAACGGATTGCAAGTGTGGTGAGGAGGAGCATGGAAACAAACTTAAAATAACTGATTTTATAACTGGGAAAAAATGGGATGAATTGAATGAAGACAAAGAGAGAAAATTACATACACAAACACAGAACAAAACAGGAAAACTGAAGGATAAGGGAACATACCGAACTAGGTCCACGGTAGTTGTAAAGGCTGGACTAGTTTCTTTTGAACACACGGCTCCGGCTTTTCCATGCATATGGCGAGAGCTTCCGCAGTACAAAGAAGTCGGAAACACACTGACTGCCTTTGGTAGATTTTTGTTTACTTTGTAAATGACTCCGAATGATGAGTCAGTTGAGATTCTGTGACAGGTATTGATGTGGTGTTTAGTTATGGCGCTTCTGACTGAACCAGTGCCTTCACTTTGCAGCCATGCATACGTTGTAACTGTTTTCTAATCCTATGCAATCTTGTCTCTAAGCCCCTTGTAATCTATATTCGTACCTTCACACTTTCATATCAACTTGAAAATTATTATCTCCTTCGTTACTATGTGGAATTAACTAAATAATAAGTGTATCCATGTAAACTAATGTATATGCATGCGATTGTACAGTCTTTGAGAATGAAATCGCCTAAAAGATCGCCATCTTTGCTGAATTTCTTGTTCTTTTCCCTCTAAAATTTTTTATTTTGATAAAATCACGCAATGCTATTGTTATACAGTAAGTAATATTTACTGATGTGACCACGTTTCGAGCACACAACTTTCTTACTTCGTTTACATACATGAATAAAAATTAATGATATCCGCCTGTCGACGAGTTCCTATCAACTACTGACAATCTCATAACGGATTGATGTTAACAGAGACCGAACATTCCCTCCCATCCATCCCAACAATCAATCAATCACTCAACAGGAAAATAAAAATCGAATCAATAAACACAAATAATAACTGACACCTCTTGTACTCTCATAGTGTCCAATCTGTCTTATGGATAACGTTGTGCCGTTTAAATTTTAATAGGAATACAGGATACACCCAGTAGTTAACAAGTTTCAAAGAAGACGGTGAAATTTGTATCTCCTGTATTTTCCAACTAACAGCAGCATAAAATAGCTCGATCCTGCCACACTTGGTCGATACTGGACACGTCTGCTACACATAGCTGAAGCTGTTGCAATAAGATCGACCGGAACTTTGTATCCACAAAGAACACGTCCAGACGCTGTTCCTACCGTGGCCGAACTTGGATTGATGATTCTTCTTCTTCTCACCGAGAGTGCTTCTTCCCCTTAACCCTCTTGGTTTGTTTTTTTCCATTGCTTATTATTACAATTGCTATGATTATTATTCGTCATAATTTATGCGCTTCATGCAAACATTCTCTCAATACTATCGAATTTCTCATTTATACTATCCGGACTTATTAGTATTATTAGTGATATTATCTCTTTTCTCAATATATGCCTCCACCTGTTTCATTTCACACATTCGTTATTTCATTATGAACTTCTCATTGCAGTCTTTGTACTTTGTACTAGCCACTCACCCCTGACACCTTGAACTGACTTGTCAATTTTCCTACCCCACACTCTACAAATCAATTATGATTAATCACCATCATTGTCTCCCATTTTACCGAAATATTTTGTAATCGATTTCAGCCCAGAGCACATTTGTTAAACACACAAATACGAATATTTATTTTGACTAATTTGTTATTCTATGTAAAACAAAATGTATCCGCCACATAACTGGCTGTCAATATTGTAACGACAATAAATATATTATCGGTCGGTCAATCTTCGACATAGAACTTTGCACATATGTGCGGCAGTTCAAGTCGCCACACTCCATGTACCACACAAAGCAAGAGAAGAAAGTAGAAGAAATGCATAATATAGACAGTAAACAGAGGTGAGAGATAAAGGAATAGTAATAACGGAGAACAAAACAGTTTAATTGGAAATCATAAGTCACAAGGAGTGGATGCATCTGCGCCACTGAGAACGATTTCGAGCCATGTCACCAATTGTTTCCAACCATTGGTTTTTGCCATCCCGAGGACCCCAACCAGGAAGTCTACATCTTCCTACGTGGCTTAGACTAACTGTTGTAGATTTCATTGACTGGTGAAGCCATGTTTTGGTTTGACCGCCGCTAGCTCTTTTCCAGCCTAACTATTATCAGCTAACATTGCCCATTGTCGAGGAAGGCGATCACTAGTGGGTGCATACGTAACACATGTCCTAACCATCTCAGTCGATGTAATTTCACAGTCTCGTCTACTGATTTCCCCTCCCACCTGCCTAGCACTCGAACGAAGCACAATCTCAATATTACTCACCATGCTATACCACCTAATATGGGAGATATAACTCAGGCACATATGATCAAAGACAGCTACCTAAACTTTTCATGTCTTCCACTCTCACTGGCCAGGTCTCATAGCCATAAAGGAGGACGGAGCGAATTGTTAAGCAGTACACTCGCCCTTTGATCGATAGTCGGATATCACGTCTACGCCAGAGACGGCGTAAACTGGCATATGCGAAACTAGCCCTCTGTGCGTCGGTGGTATAGCGGTTAGGACGCTTGCCGACTATCCACATGGTCCGGGGTTCGATCCTCGGCCGACGCACTCCTTTACCTCGCTAAGCCAGAAATAATACTGGTGAAGAGGAAAGGTTGGGCATGAGGCTAGCAACCCCATCCTGTAAAATAAACACTGCTACAGAAACTTCAAGCCACTAGATTGAAGCCTTAAATATATTATATTTTATAATTGTGTAAGAACCTGAAAAGGAGAAATTATTATTACTGAAAAGAATATTCTTCGTTCAGATTTGACTTTTATTAACAGCTAGGTTAGTCTCTTGCATCATCCACCGAAACCTACTTCATCAAGTGAATCCTCATTCAGGCATAATCGTTGAAGAAGTATCCGCAGGATTTCAGAGGAGAGCTGACACATGTCAACACGAAGGCTGAACACTTCGCTCCGATCAATCAATCAATCAATCAATGAATCAATCAGTCGGCGGGAAAATCAAAACTAACTTAAAAATCAATAAACTTTGGTTTGGTTTTTTTTTTACTAAATCAGATCAAGTCAATAAATTATATCTACATAAACAGTAGTAATAGTAATAATAATAGTAATAATAATCTGTGCAATATATATATAATAAGGAAAAAAGAGTGATATGGTGAATGGAGTGGAATGTTTTTAATCAAGAACAACTTGAAAGAGCCATGAATAGAAGAAGAAGAAGAAGAAGAGGCAGGAGACGACAACGACCAAGACGATGAAAAGAAAAAGCTTTTCGTCAAATAAAGAAAAAAAACAACCGCCGGCATGCCGTATCTCACCAGTATTTAGTATACAACATACATATAGGCGTATATATATAAATATATATATTACTGTAATAAGAGGAACACAGAGTGGTCGTCAGTCAACAAACACATCTGTAAAATACACCCCATTAAAAAGCGTACAATACTACTTGACGACACAGTGGTATCAGTAGTATATATATCGTATTACAGGATACTAAAAATCATACAATAAAATCACCAGATGAGATCTTTAAAAAAGGAAAAAAGAGAATAATGAATGAATAGCCTTCAGAAAACAGGGTCAACGCCCTTTTTGAACTAAATTAAAATTAATTAAAGGTTAAAATCAAGGTGATAAAATAAACAAAAGCAAGAGCATGATGTTGATGCTGCATCCGCGGGCAGTCCTCCTACATCCTGCTGCCCGCCAGCCAGCCAGCCAACCAAGCAACCACCCACCTCAACCGCCCGTTACCTCGCTGCTTTCTGTCTATTAATAGAGAAAAAACAAACACGTCCGTTTCATTTAAATTGCTTCCTCTGGAGGTAATAATATCCGCGGGAATTCAATACATCAGTATACACAGACTAAACTTATTTTATTTTAATTTTTTCATTGACTTGTCTGTTGTAATTGTTCTTTTAATTGAATATTCTCTGTGAGTAATTCTTCACACATCAATTTTAAACGATTCACAGTTTGTATATTAACACTAGATAATGTCATAGACGACGTTGACGTGGAGGTGAAGGAGGAGGGGGAGTCAGTAGAATTCGACATTGTACTTCTCATGAATGGAAACCATGTTAAACTTGTAAATGGATTATTTGCAACTGAAGACGTTGATGGTGAAGCTGTTGAAGAGTAGGTGGAGGGTGAAGAGGTAGCTATATGAGAATTACTCCGAATAGCTCGATATTGACTCCCTGACGACGATGATGATCCTATTGTTGTCGTCATCGCCGATGCTGTTGATCCAGTGACAATTGTAGAATACGCTGCTGCTGTAGGAGGTGGAGGGGGAGTTGATGATGATGGTGATTTCAGATAATTATCAAGTTCTTTTTGAATAACTAAACTTTTAGCCGTTAAATCAGCTTCTAAACGCTTTTTCAATCGTCGTAGAGTGCAATTCTCCTCTTGAACTTCTGACATTCGATCAATAATTGCCTATTGTTTTTTGTATTTATATATTTGAGAAAGAAGAAAGAAAAAAGACGAATACATGGGATTAGTCAACATGAGAAATTATCAAGAAGACTTTAGACATGTTAGGCGGCTTATTTGAAGGTAAAGAAGGAAAATCAACAGACGAGGCCGCCTTCATAGACAGGCAATGTGTTAGCTGACATAAAATCACGTTGGAAAAAGCTTTAAGGTGGTCGAAACACAACCTGTAGCCGGTCCATGAAGTTTTTGACTGTCAGTTTGAGGCAGCCACTTGGTTGAGGTCCATGGGATGCTAAAAGGGGCGTGTGTACTGCTTAGCAGTTCCCTCTGTCCTCCTTTGTGGCTGTGAGCGACATATGGCCATTGAAAGTGGAAGCACACAAAGCCAGAGAAGTAGAAGAAGAAAGTAAAAAGAAACGCAAAATAGTGTCAGTAAACAGAGAAATCAGGCGAAAAGAATAGTAATGCCGAAGAACAATATAGTTTTATTGAAAATTATAAGTCACAAGGAGTGGATGGATCTGCACCAGCCATTGAGAACGATTTTGAGCCATGTCACCAATTGTTTCCAACCATTGGTTTTTACCGTCCTGAGGACCCCAACCAGAAAGTCTACATCTTCCTACGTGGCTTAGACTAACTGTTGTGGATTTCATTGACTGGTGCCATGTTTTGGTTTGACCACCAAGTGCTAGCTGTTTTCCAGCTTGGTCCTATATCAGCTAACATTGCCCATTGTCGAGGAAGGCGATGACTAGACATACGTAGCACATGTCCTGTCAATGGACGTGAACATTGAACGTTTGTTTATTGGAACTGGTAGCCATTGGTGGGCAACTCGAAGGCGCGAATGGTTCGATCGCGTGCAAGTTGGATGAAGGCGGAAAGAACACGAATAAAAGTACTTTATAACTTCATTTGTACTAGACATTTGTTTGTAGACTTTGTATTTTGTCTTGCTTTAATTGCCAAACAATATAACTTCGTTCAAAGAATACTGGTGTTTTGGATTTAAAGTTTGGACGAATACATAGTCTTTATCGGTTCAAAGCGTCTTCGTTACAATAGGAACTTAGGGTTAAGTTCCTTGACATGTACAAACCATCTCAGCCGATGTAATTTCACAGTCTCGTCTATTGATTTCCCCACCTACCTAGCACTCGACCGATGCCTAACCTCAATAGTGCTCATCTTATTATCCCACTTACCACACGGAAGATTTAAAGCAGGCGCCTATTATCGAACACATTTGGGCTGGCATTTTCATGTCTTCCACTTTCAATGGCCATATGTCGCTCACAGCCACAAAGGAGGACAGAGGGAACTGCTAAGCAGTACACACGCCCCTTTTAGCATCCCATGGACCTCAACCAAGTGGCTGCCTCAAACTGACAGTCAAAAACTTCATGGACCGGCTACAGGTTGTGTTTCGACCACCTTAAAGCTTTTTCCAACGTGATTTTATGTCAGATAACACATTGCCTCTCCATGAAGGCGGTGTTTTCGCATGCACAACCACCTCAATTGACTTCCCTTCTTACCTGACACTCGATGTCTAACTTCAATATTTCTTGCCATATTATACCACTCAACACGGGAGATAGAATGCAAACACCATTTTTGTTAAAGACGGCTAATCTCAAGTGGTTGCTTTATAGAGCCCACCATTCCACATCGAACTTTTGACTTGAAATCTGAGCTACAAGACAGTGGAGCAGCCCCTCAGGAGCTGTATACTCATAGTTTTCGGTGACAAAAACAGACAGGTTCATACACAATTATTCGGTCGTTTCGAATTCTAGAATCCATGTGTTTAAAACCAAGGTTTTCAAGCTCTCCTACTGGGTAGACCTACCTATATGTCCACGAGTCCAGTTGTAAGCGCCAGACGTTCTCATCCACGCGCCATGACGTGAAAGCACTGAATAGGACTTACCCATCAGAGGCTAAGAAGATGCACGGCTACATGAGAGTATTTCAAGAAGTAAGCCGAATTCTTCCCGACCTCGGTTGTACCAGGTGGTCAATGGGGGTCGGTTATATTTAAAAAAATAACACAAACAGACAGACATGCAAAAGTATAAACTCACCTTAAAGTCAGCTGTTGAAAAGAAACCTGGAGGCATTTCATGAAATGAATTCTTCGGTGTAGAAATATTAGAATGCCCTGAAGGATCCTTTGTCAATTGTCCATTCATAGCATTTACAGAGTTAACTTCATTTGGCAGTATTCCATGGGATGTTGAAGAACCTGGCATCGTCGTTGTTGTTGTTGTTGTCGCGGTTAGATTAAAATTACTCGACAACGAGGAAGATGAAGAGTGTAGTGATGTTTTGCGTAGATTTGCAACCTCTACATCACTATTGTTATTATTACAACCACGTAGAAATCGATTCAATTGACGTCGCAACTCATGATTCAGTTTCTCACTACGACGTTTCACCGAATCAATTTGATTGCGTAATTCTTTTTCCAAAACCTCAGATTGCAACATCTTTTCTTGATATGTATTTAATTCTGTACACAAGGCATTTTTCTCATTATTCAATTGATCTATTTGATTTTGATAGTTAGATATTTCCACGGATAATTTATTCTCAAGTAGAGTAACTCGACTATTCAATTGTTCAATAGTTTGTTTTAAACGATGATGTGTTGAATTGGCGGTTTCCAAGGAATGTTCAAGCTGTTCAATATTCTGTCTTAAAAAAGCGGGAATTTGATAATCATCAGGATCATCACAGTTGACTTGAATAGATTTATGTTGAATATTGAGTGGATTATTAATTGTTTGGCATAATTTTGAATTTTTCACTTTATTATCATTATTATTATTACTCTGTGATAGTTTTTGTTGTAATTCGTCTAATTCATTTGTTAACCGATGACATTCAGCGCGTAGAGTTGACGATTGCAACTGGAATGATGATTCTGTACTCAATAGTTTATCACGTAAAAGTGTATTCTCTTGTCGTAACTCTTCAAGACGTGAACGATTGGCTGAAGTTGATTGAGCTTCAATTAAAGCTAATTTAGTGTGTGAAAGTTCTTCTTCTAATTGTTTTACACGTTTCTCTGCTTTCAATCGAGCCTCATTAGCTGTTATCTGTGCTTCACGTAAATCGAGCAGTTGTGATTGAAAACGCTGGAACTCTTCAGCTGATATCGAGGCAATCATATAAGCAGGTAGAATCGATGATTTGATGGAAGAATTGTTAAAGTAGGGAACTGACGGGAATTAAAAATTCATAAAACTCAAGGTGAAAATAACAAAAATAAATAAAATAATCGTGCAGATTTAATATGACCTTGGAAACAGGCATTTCATCACCAGGGGACGTGTTTATACTAGATAGGAACAAAACTGCTGAAATGAGGATATTATCTACTCTGTATTTGCTTGCGAACTATTAATTGCTTTATGGCTCCATCATCTCTCCTAGTCACTGAAATGCACAACAAATCCAGTTTGGTATATCATTATCATTCCCTTGGGTTCCGAGTGGAACATAAGGCGTCAACAACACATCTATGCTTTCTTCTATTCTCTGCTGTCCTCTTCAGCTGGATACACGATTGCACATAATCTCTCATCTACTTTTTTTCCTCCTCGCAAGACGATCTCCTCTATGTCACCCTCGCACTGACTACCCACTCATCGCTTCCTTCTAGGATTCCAGTCGAGCGACAGGCAGCATTGCTCGCGATGTCATTCGATAGTCTCCTCAATATATGCCCAATAGATCTCCATTATCTCTTACATATTTTTTGAGCAATTGGTTCTTGCCTGTTGGTTTGTTGCCAGCTAGAGTTTCTTGTTGCTAATGCCTTCTTGCTAGTCGGCCTGTCATTTGATCTTCAATAGGGAGTCAGAGAGGGCAGCTGTTGATAACAGTCTACAGTAGCCTGTTGGAAATCCTTTTTGTGACACGCTGGCCAAGATTCTGACCCGTCTAAAAGAAGTGACTGACTGACTTCACATTTGAGTTGAATATCCGAATCTTTTCCTTAACACTGACTGAGTGAGAGCAGAAGATTTCCAAACTGATTTCAGGGTGACGAAGGCGTATCTTGCCTTTTCGATTCTGGCTGGCTGGCTGACTTTGACACCTTCATCTGTTCCACGTGTCTTCGGTTGAAACCGTGCTTCCTGGCCAGATGAATGAAGCCAGGAAGTCGCCTCTATCAAATCTCTCCCGTTAATAATGATTCTGCAGGTTGGTTATCTTTATCACCTTCGTCTTGTCTATGTTCACCTGGAGTCCTGTGTTCGCTGTCTGTCCGCTTCTTCAGCCAGTTTCGTTGATTTTCGCCTTTCAAAACATTCAAAACATAAATCATCTGAGAAACTGAGATGATTTAATTTTAATGTCACATTGTGTTATTCAATTAGAATTCTGAGGTCACTACTTGAATAGCTGGAGTACTGAAGTTTTCAATCAACTCAGTACAATAGGTGTAATAATAGGTGCATCATCCATTAATGTTTATACAGGGGAAAGTATCCTAGCATACCTTACATTTCTTTCTCTAATTTAGACATAAATACATCTGTTTAACAGAGGTCCGTCCAAGAGGACTCCTTATTGCACCACCATCAAATTGTTTGTATATATATATATATATATATATATATATATATCGACGGATTTGAGGCTCCTGTTCAAATCTGATTTGACATTCTCAGCTCGTTTGCTTTACACCAAGATAACATATTCATTGAACGATTCTCTTTCACTTGATGATAGTTCGGAAAGAGGAGAAGACCTCTGTGATATATTTTTCTGCAACTCGAATATATACGCAAGCTAATAGAATCAATAAGGTTTTTAGTGTGATGTGTTTCATAGTGTGTGTTTCTTTTGCCTCTTGTAATCTATATTCACACCTCCTCCTAACTTACATTTCAAGTTGAAAATTTTGATTTCAATTTGTTTCCATGCTCATTTGGTTCACACCTGTAATTCGTCCTATCCTTGCGTAAGTTTTGTTTCTAAGCACCTTGTAATTTATATCAAGTTGAAAATAATTGTTACCCTTTTTATTCGCCTTTAAAACTATTTCTCCAGTTATCAAATATTGATTTTCTTTACGTTGTAACTGTTTTCTAATCCAATGTAATCTTGTCTCTAATCCCCTCGTAATCTATATTCGTACCTTCACACTTTCATATCAAGTTGAAAATTATTATCACCTTCTTTACCATATGGAATTAAATAAATAATAATTGTATCCATGTAAACTAATGTATATAAATGCGATTGTACAGTCTTTGAGAATGAAATCGCCGAAAAGATCGCCATCTTTCCTGAACTTTTTGTTCTTTTTCCTCGAATGCCCCGATGAGTATTTTCCACAATTTGAAAAAATGCAAAGATCCTACGACAGTGAAGGAACTCAATAATGGGTTTCTGCGTTACTCTGTCAAACTTTCCGAAGTGAATGCAAAATTGGACTTCTTTGAAAACTGCATTAACAATCATCGATATCCTAAGTGGTTCTGAAAGGCACTCCAAAGGTATCATATTTATCTAAATTCCAAAACACTCCAACGTCACACTAATAACCTTATTGATTCTATTTTTTAAAATTTTGATTATAGCTTGAAACCACACAGTATTTTCGGTACCAGTATGGAATTTTCAGTATGTGATATCGGTAGCCCAAATTTTGCAGGCCGACCATTGTATCAGGTGTGCGTCGGCAGGGGATCGAACCCCGGACCATACAAATGTACATATATATATATATATATATGTTTATATACATAGAATATTCTAGAATAGTAGTCAATAACGATATTAGTGTCCTTTAAATAATATCGATTTGTAAAGTAGGATCAATGGAATTACAGTTCATTAAAGATGGTTAAATTATAATAATAATAATAATAAAGATATAATAGCAAATAGAATATCAAATAAAATTAAGGAAATTCCCACAACAAATTGAGGATCATTCAAACCTAGATGGTCAAGGTAAGGATAATGTCTGAACTAGCTTCTTTTAGACACATAAATTAGGCTTCTTAATGTGGATCCCAACAGCCAGCCTCAGCAATATTTAGTAGTCGAACTCTTAAGGCGAAATTGAGATTTGTTGATATGCGGTAAATGACTTTGAAAGCTGCCTCGTTGACATCAATCTTGTGTTCTGTATCCACAAGATGAGATAGAATAGCGCTACGAATAGATTTTGTTTGTCCTTTACTTAACCAACACTATGCAGGGTGATGTTCGGAAATCCGACGAGAAACACGCCCAGTTGTACTGCCCAAGCGACTAACTGGCTCACTCCACAGGAGCAGTTAAATTTGTAGATACACATGGAAGAGGTGAAATAAGGTAGTTTATCTTTTACTCTCGAAGGCAAAATAGGGGTGGGTGGTTTTGAAGACACGGCGTAATTCAGCAGCGGGGAATGCTCTTGTTACCACTACATTTCTAAGGCGTTATGTTACTATCTCGCTGATGTTATCCCCAAGGAATTGGATTTATAGGAATAAGGCCTTTTTAGGAACTGTTAGTGCCTTAGGCTGTTTTGATTTTAGATTCATATTCTTATCGATGAATTTTTCAGGGTAGCCGTTCTCACTCAGTAACCGTTTTTGATATTATTAAGTTCCTCATCATGACATATTCATCAGAGCACATCGCTCTTGCTCTGTGAACCAAGCACTTTATTAGATTGCGTTTGTATTTTAAGGGCACGAAGTTGAAAAAAAAATGAGTATACTGACCCATTATCTATCTGTTAAGGCTGGCTTAGTTAAGTGTCTAACAGATGGCTGTTTTACTTAAAACTCCTGGATGATGGTGCAATAAACCACGCTGGAAATTGTGCATATTGTGTAGACTTATTGTGCATAATAAAGCTATTATTGTTATTATTATTAAAGTATTTATTAATGTGTCTATTCAGAAAATCAATAGTACTGACTGTTTCTCTCAATCATTATTATTTCACATAACTCTTAATTCAAGGTTATTATTAAAGGTGATGGAAGTACTTTTGAAGATTAATCTCACAAGCATCACAGAAAAAACAACAGACTTCATACTATGAATTACACCGACCTACTAAAACATGCAATTGATCATTATTCATAAGTGCACAAGTTTTATTTTATTATAACTGAACAGTTGTTCATACACCTTAATTCTATTCCTGTGAAACAAGCTAGTTAGTTGTAAAGCTAGTTGTAGAGACACTACGAAATGATACGATCATCTCGCGATGGTTATCATCTTAGTATCATATTTGAAATATTAGTGTTATTGTTATTATTTGGATAGTGTTATCAGAAGACGGAGAGATATATGAAAAAGGCGAGCTCGTAGACCATTGAACCACTGGGACCCAATCCAATGGTCCTTGGATTCTAATTTCTGCCAATTCACGACATAGCGCGACCATTTCGCAATGTCTTCTTCGATGAGTTACTGCCTAATCTTCAACCTGCTGTACCCTACTGGTCATGGCTTCCCACTAGAACCCCAGGTTAACTGCCTGAATAGGGCCAGTCGCTAGTGAGCATCAGATTAATATTCAAGTATTGGTTTTTTGTAGGGATTTTGTTTGATTGCATGGAGGATTTCATCATGAGCTGACATCAGTTAGAGAACCACTGGAAAACCTTGGAGTACTGGACAGCTGTTTCGTCCTAGTTTGGGACTCTTCATCAGTACGTACCCACCGGGATTCGCGTAATACAACATTTTGAACAACAATCTGATCACATACGCACACACATACACACACACCTTAATATATGTGTAAAACTTAGCCACTGTGGTAGTATGTATGTAATTCCATAT
This sequence comes from Trichobilharzia szidati, assembly GCA_944472155.2. NCBI lineage: Eukaryota > Metazoa > Platyhelminthes > Trematoda > Strigeidida > Schistosomatidae > Trichobilharzia > Trichobilharzia szidati. The sequence goes on along the minus strand of OX235275.1, from coordinate 43,814,476 downwards.
TAGTTTGTTTATTAGATATATATCACACACAGTCTGTGAAACAGTATCACTATTGTTTGCTGGATGACACAGTTTCGAACAAAATTTATCATTGCTCATAATCATATCATCAATTATAATCACACGACTTCGAAACTTCAGTTTTATAGTTTTCTTTGTTCCTTCCTATTTATCGTCGTAGGGTAGTAGAATTCTCCAGATAGCCGACTGGACAGTTGTTGAATCATTCCTATTACATGTGTTTGCAGTTGATTCGATAAACAAAGCTTCTGTTATCAATCACTCCCTCCACCCTAATACATTAGATTTTAAAACTGTCACCTTATCCCAGCCTATTGTTTGGTTAGTTGTATGTAATTGCATGTAGTGAGTGGTATAGCTGAACTATTCTGCAGATTCCTTATCTAATTCGGGTCAACTAATCTAGATTTTGCTGCCAGGATCTTGGGCTCCACGTGTCTGACTGACTGACTGACGCCGTTCTACTACTCTGACCTATGTATTTGACCTGACAATCATTCCAGCAGGCGAGGTACTAGATAACCTAAATTGTTTTGTTTAATTGGCTCCGCATGATTGATCCTTTAACCGGCAAAGCTTGTTTTTAATTGAATTTGTGGGTGGCTTGAATGCCACTTTTATTCCTGCCTGCATTGTTAAGAATTCACCCTGAGGTTTCCGAGGTCCTTTCTTTGTATGGAAGTACTACTGATGATTTAGATTCCTTATTGTTGGTGTTGTCATTTATCTTGCGCATGTTGTCATTAATATTACTATTATCACTATCACTGCTATCATTATTTATTTTATTTTTACATTTCCCTACATACTTTCTGATTAATTTATCAAGGTGACTATTAAGTTTCAAGGCTTCTCTTCTATGTATCACTTCCTCTCTTAGATTTCCCGTGCTCTGTTACTTAAACATTTCACCAATCCTATTTGCACTCACATAAGATGGGATAATCGGAAGTCCGAATATCTGTTTGAATGTGTGGGTTTCCTGTAAACACTATTGTGTGTTTAACTTCCCATCTTCTTTCCTTTTTACGCCACAATCTAACATTGGAAGCTGCCCCTCCCTCCTGACTTTCCAATTCATAAGTGAATTGAATTGCCTCCGCCTTTGAGTTAATATGTGTTCGAAAAACCTATCTATATCCTGTGTTCTAAGTACAGTGAATGTGTCATCTACATACCTCCACCATACTTTTGAGGTGAGGCTGAACGCTTTTATCGCTGAGTTTTAACACCTATCCATGGATATATATCTGCTACAATCGGGGATATTGCTCACCCCATAGCAACTCCCTCAGTTTGTTTGCATATTTTCCATTGGAATTTAAATACTGTGGAAGTCAGGCATAGCTGTACTCCCAGCATTATGTCCTCAAGTGGCACTTTCGTCCTAAGTTCGAGTTCTTGGTCAGAAATGAATTGAAACACACACAAACAAAATGATAAAGGATTAAAGAGTAAGAAGGATTCACAGAAATTAGAATTCATGAACCATTGGATCTCAACCCGATTGACTAAATGGATAAGGAGTTTAACGTCATAACCTGAAAGTACTGACTTCGATTCCTAGTGAGTTGGTGGGTGGAGGCGTACTGATGAAGACTTCAAAACTAGGGTGAAACAAACAACGAAACCTGTACTCCATGCTGGCGTTCAATGGTTCTCTAACTGACATCAATCCCTGACCAGAATTGAAACTACTCTTAGTAATATAATAAGATAAGAATTGTAATCAAGGTAGGCAAAGACTGACTTATTTGGTCTCAACACAGAACGCCAAACAAGAGAGCAGCAGTTCGAGTTGCCACACTCCAAATACCACAAAGAGGATGACGAAAGAGATTGGAAAGAAGGATAAGAGAAGCAGAAGTGCCAGGGAGAAAGAACAAAAGCCTGGGGAAAAAACTCAGACTTAAGGGATTTAGGAAAATTATAAGGAATGACTGCAACTGAGAAGGATTTCTAGCCATATCTCCTATAGTCTCTAGCCTTTGGTTCTTAGAATCCCGGGAACCCGAACCAAGTCTAGTCTCGGTCGGTCGGTCGGTCGGTTTTCGACATAGAACTTTGCACATATGTGCGGCAGTTCAAGTCGCCACACTCCATGTACCACACAAAGCAAGAGAAGAAAGTAGAAGAAATGCATAATATAGACAGTAAACAGAGGTGAGAGATAAAGGAATAGTAATAACGGAGAACAAAACAGTTTAATTGGAAATCATAAGTCACAAGGAGTGGATGCATCTGCGCCACTGAGAACGATTTTGAGCCATGTCACCAATTGTTTCCAACCATTGGTTTTTACCATCCCGAGGGCCCCAACCAGGAAGTCTACATCTTCCTACGTGGCTTAGATTAACTGTTGTGGATTTCATTGATTGGTGCCATGTTTTGGTTTGACCGCCGCTAGCTCTTTTCCAGCCTGACCCTATATCAGCTAACATTGCCCGTCGAGGAAGGCGATGACTAGGCATACGTAGCACATGTCCTAACCATCTCAGTCGAAGTAATTTCACAGTCTCGTCGATTGATTTCCCCGCCTTACCTAGCACTCGACGCCTAACCTCAATATTGCACCACTTAATCTACGCAGTATTATTGAGCCTAGGATTTTAGATACTATATTAGTCAAGCTAATCCCTCTGTGATTATCACAAGACGACTTGTCCCCCTTCTTGTATATCGGGATGATCAGTGACTTACACCAACCCGATGGGACTTCCTCTGATTCCCAGACGCTGCCTAGAACCTCCGTTAACGCAGACAGTAAACTGTCGCCTCCGTACTTAAATACCTCTGGAGTCAATAAATCAGGTCCCGCTGCTTTGCCTAGCTTCAGATTGGTGACAGCTTTAGTAACCTCGGTTAAGGACGGAGGACCTGTGTCTATCTCCCATTCAGGGAGGTGTTGGATGTCCGGTAGGTTAAGTGTGGCTGTGGGCCAATTAAACTGCTCCTCATAGTGTTCTTTCCAGCGCTCCAGACGTCTATCCTGGGAGCTAATTATGGTGCCATTTTTCTCGGAGATTGTTTCGCTTATCATTTGTTTTTTACCACCTGTTTCCCTGATAAGCCTGAATAGTTGTCTGGTGTTGCCTATCGCCGATGCTTTTTCCATCTCTTTCGCGTTTGTCAACCAAGAACAAACAAAAAGAAAAAAGTCTAGTCTACACCTCCCTACTTGGCTAGATCAAATTAACTGCTGAAGATTTTATGGACGTATGCCAAGTTTGGATTTGATCAGTCACCCACCCACCCACCACCACTAGCTCTTTTCCAACTTGGTCTTATGTCGGCTAACATTGTTTTCATTGACGGAAGCGATGGCTGGGTATGCATAACACATATCCTAGCCATCTCATCAATCGATAAGATGGTTGACTCACCCTGCTTACCTAATACTCGATGTCTCACTTCAAAGTTACTCACCTTGTTATACCATATAGAACACAGGAGATAGAACACGCAGACACTTATGATTTGTATCGATACTTTTACACTATTATAAAAATCCCTTTGAAAGGAAAAACAAGTTTAATCAATAATCATGCTGCTTATTTCTAATTCAATTCTGGTTATTCCTATTGATTGATTGAATTGAAATGTTCAGCCTGTGTTGAGATGTTGACTCGCTTAGTGTGTTGCGGATACTTCAACGATAATGTCTGACGATTAGCCTGAAGTATTTTGATCCAGGCCGATAGCTGCTACCTTGACGTGGTGGTCGCGCTTGCATATCGCAATGACCCAACGAGCTACACTGGCTGGAACTTATGTACCTGTAGGTCCTACCATGCCAGAAAGGTTGTTTGGATAGCAGTTAGACAAAAAGCAGCTACCCAATCCAATCCTATGACTCCAAATAAATCACAAAATATCATGCTGGATCGGTCGGGGCCCAGATTAACAACGACCGCGCTTCCTGCTGCCGTGTCACAGGGTAGAAGTGATAAATATGCTACTGAGACACACCAAATGAAAAAGAACACACAAAAACAGGCCGCGTGTGACCGGCCTGAAGAAGTTGTCCCCTGGGCTCTGCGGTCACGCAACACTAACCTTTTTTCTATTTCAGGTACCCGAAGACTCAACCAACTTCCACGATGTGGGCAGCCGGGAAGTAACAACCGCCCACACACTTCCAAAAGAACACGAAGCCTACCTGAGCATCACTGCAGTATTTTGATGGATGGTTATCTAGCAGTGGAATCCATGATGGGCATTTCACCCTCCTCCTGTTTGGGACCTGTCAGCTAATGGATGTACCTGAATTACCCAGTGGGTTATGGTGGTTTTCATCAAGTGGGGTCTAGTGGATAACGCTTTCGCATTTGAAACGAAGGGGACACTGGGTTCGAGTGTCAGTGGGAGCACCATCACACTCACTTACCAGCTGATGAGTCCCAAATAAAAAAGTGAAATCCGCATCCCGGATTCCACCAGTGCTAGTCTCACCATCCATCAAAACTACTTCATAATAATCACGCTATTGTTCTGGGTGTGTGTGTGTGTGTGAAAAATTCTACGTTTGCAGGTCACCCATCTCTCCATCCATCTACCGGCTTTTTGGTGCTCATGGAGAATAATCTAATTTTGTTTGTAAAAATGTAAACTTTTTTGTTCACACTCAGACATTATGCTCATGAAGCTTTCAGGACGAAAGACTACACACAAACGCACGCACACACACACATATTATTGATTTCTCAATAAACAATTAGTGTGAATCAAAGTAGAAGAAGAATATTAACGATTAAGTGTAGGTAAGTGTAAATAAGTAAAAAGAAAATCCGATTAAGAATACCTTAGAAATTTTAAGTATACATATATATATATATATATATCGATTAATCGATCAGTCAATCAATCAATCAGCACCGATTATTTATGAAAATCATAAAATTAGACCATCTTTTTCTTCTATTTTTTTCTCGCAGAATTTAACAGAAATCGTATGTCTAACTTCTTCAGTGAGGAAACTACTGAAAACCAGTATGCAGTATTAAACAGCTGTTTCATCCCTGTTTAGAACTCCTCATCGGTACGCATGCATGACGCCTCCACCAACTGGAGATCGAAACCAGAATCTTCAGGTTACGCGGCGATCTCGTTAACCATTCCGACAACTAGTGTTACTGGGCTCCATTCCTATTTGAAAGGGTTGTGGGTGCACACTGATGAGGAGTCCCAAATGAAGACGAAACAACGGTCGAATACTCTCTACTACTTGTTTTCTATGGTTCTCTACTTGAAATTGTTGTTGTGCTTTTTTAAGGGGAAGGTGAAAGGAATTCTCACCTATTCCAGTCGATATCCCACACAGTTCTTTTTCTAAAGCCCTTAAACTGAACACGAACAACAGCAATTATCATCTAACAGCACACAAACAACTAAAAACTATGCGCGAAAATCATTCAAGAGAGCTAAAACACACACACACACATAGACGCTTGCAATATTCCAGTCTTGAGGAGAATAGAAGAGAAATGTTTATTGATTGTCTTCAATGGGAAAAAGGGAAGAAGTAATCCTCAGAAACCAGGAGAAAATTCATCCGAATATGTCCGTATACGAAGATTATTTCTCAAATAACGACTGGAATGCTAAAATCATCTCATTGAGAATAGATAGAGCACACAAAACAAAAGAAACACAATTAATTCGTTCAATAATACTATACAGACCAAAAGACCAACCCAACAGTAAAACAAGACAAGATCGATAACATCAAAAGTGGGCGTTTCCGCCTACTCTGAATCCAAGAACAACACATAAACTAACTAGCTAGCTGTCAAGAGAGACACGACATGTTTTCTTTTATACCAAAGTATGCAGACAATTATCGGTCAAATTTAACCACGGATTGATATCAGTTAGAGAACGATTGGAAGCCACCAGGGAGTACTAGACAGCTGTTTCGTCCTAGTTTCGGGCTCCTTAGCAGTTTGAAACCAGCGCCTTCCGGTTAGACCATTCCATCACTGGAACGTGACTCAGTGGCCAGTCATGGATCCTAACTTCTAACAATTCGTGACTTTAGCGCGACTGGCACCAGCCGATGTCATCAGCGAGTTTATTTATCCTGACTCCCAACCGGTAGGAACCCAATGATCACGACTTCTCACTAGAACTCTAGGCCGCTTCGTCCTGTAGCCAGTAGTCACTAGCGAGCATCAGATTAATTTTTAACAGCTTGTTTGTAGGGACTTGGTTTGTTCCATGTTTGACCAGGAGCTTGCCGTGTAACCGGAAGGTCCTGGGTTCGAACCCCAGCGAGTGCGTACTACCGATGAGTCAGTCTCGGAGTAGGTGGATTAAATAGCTTTCTAGTACTGCCGGCTTGTTTTCAATGCTTCCCTAACTGATATCAATCCGGGATCAAATTGGAAGCATTTCAAAACCCTACCAACTGACTTTTAACAATTATGGACACCAACTTGACTGAGGAAATGTACAAATTGTGAACAGTAGAAAGACTAAAAGTAGTACCATGGAATTCCTAGAAGTCTAGTAGATACTCAAACGAATCAGCGGTCAGCAAACACATAAGTATAGATTAAATCTATCAACTAATAAAGAGTAAACCACATGCGAAAAATCCAAATTCCAAGTCAATAAAAACGATCAATTATGGATAAGATTTTATTTTGATAAATCACACAGTGGTGTTATATAGTAATATTAACTGATGACGTTTCGAGCACAAACTATTGCCGCTCATATTCATATCAAGTCACTCACACAATTTCTTTCCTTCATTTATATACTTGTGTGGAATTGATGATTAGACATTTGAATAAAAATCAATATGAGATAATGTACATTCAGAGATAATAATGAGTGTTATTGATCAAATACAATCAGATGGGAAATAATACGAGTGTTTTTATAGTCATAATAAGTTAATTGTTAGAATGTTGTGATGTGCTTGAATTGAAATAGAATTTCGAGATTATTTATTATCCTCCCCTGACTTGACTGGTGGTGATAATATCTTCCATACACATCTCTGGTATTTGCATTGAGTCACTTCTATTGCGCATGTGTTGGGTGCAGACTCGATGAACCAGGATTTAGTAATTAATCTCTCTCGCGCTCCACCTACTCGTATTACTACTAAGAATTTTAACCCTTTCCCACCCTATTGTGTTGTTGTGTGTTAATGCATGCAGTGCAATAGCTGAGCTTTAGCTAAATTCTTATGTTCCAACAATCTGACTACTCCAGATCTACTGATTTGACCTATGTAGTTGACTTTACTCACAGTCATTGCAAGGTATTTTGTAAATTATATTATTTTGTCTAAGTGGGTCAACCTACAGTGTCCTTCATCCTACAGAGTTTGTCCCACCTGAGTGAGTTTGTAGCTTTAAATGCCACTATTATTCCTGCTTTATTAAGAATCCTACGTAGGGCATCAGATGTCCCCCTTCTTAAATGGTATAACTGTAGATGCCTTATATTCTTTCTTATTTATGTTATCATTATTAGTTTCACCATTATTTTTATTTTGCTTTTCACCTTTTTTGATGATAAAGTTGTCAAAAAGAGTATTCTTTGTTCAGTAACCATTTTTTGATATTCCTGATGAATTTTATAGGATAGATAGTTATTCAACACCAACACCTCTTCTGTCTGTTTCAATTCATCGTTTAGGTCTTTTCTTGTACTACTTAGTGCTATTGCTCGGTTTGTACTCGAAACGTCATCAGTTAATATTACTGTATAACACCACTGTGTGATTTATCAAAATAAAATCTTATCTGTAATGGAGTTATACTCTACCACAGTGCCAAAGTTTTATACATATATATCAGAAACGATCAATATTTGACGCAAAATGACAACCGATCATTCACGGAGAAATCAAATAATCTGTTCAATTCATATTGAAATCTGCACTGAAGATGTTGTCTAGAAAGACGGACAATGAAAGCCTCACGACTAAATCCCACCTGACTCAGAAGAAACAAGCAAGCTGAGCTGTTGTTCAATTACTATTAAACAGAGGTAAACAATACCACCTTTTTCATAAGAAAGACCTATACACTGTGTTAAACTAAACGTGGTACTAATTTCTTAACAATTGTATGCAAAAAATACTGAGGAGTATATAGTAATCTGAATAGAAAACTTTAGCACAACTGACTGACTAACAGACAAATCTCCTACTCGATTATATACCTACTATAGCACAGCCAACTGTCCACAGTATCTTCACCAACGGAATACTATTCACTAGCAATGATTGAGTTCTGGGAGTGGATGAAAAGCGTTTCAAAGCAGACAATCGACAACTGGTTTCAAGTTGAATCACGGAATGATGAGATATTTAACTAGAGAACTATTGAAAACTACCCAGGGAGTACTGGACAACTGTTTCATCGATAATCGATTGAAGTAAGAATTCATGGATCATGTGATTCCATTTCAGTGGCTGAATGGTGGTCAGCGAACTCGCCTCGCACAATCTGACGGTGCTAGGTTCAATCCCCCACCGGGGGTCGTAAGTCCGAGATGCTGAAGAGTCCCAAACTGGGATGAAACAGCCGTCCAGTACTCTGTGCTGGTTTTCAGCGGTTCTCTAACTGAAATCAATCCGTTATCAAACTTGATTCCTATGCTTATCAAAAGCATCACTCACAAGAAGAGCATTCATTCAAGTTCAAATGGAGCTCTAGACAAAACTGCGGGGGGCGCTTTGAAGAAAGGAATCAGACAACAGCAAAAACTTGGCTCTACGAACGAAATAAAGGATACATTTTAGCGGAAACTGACAAGTTGAATCTAAAAAAGAGGACTGCTCAGATGTAGCCGACTGAGTATCTGATTTACTTATACTTATGTGGGGAAGGCGAACTAGTCCTAAAAGTGTGCTGAAGGTATGCATGTAGTTCAGCGTTGACAAACCAACGGCAGTGATCGTCTCTTACAATACTCGCCTGATAATCATCTGTTGCTGTCCATGACTAGTTTCAAAAATAAAAATAAATATTATCTCAACTGGTAAATGTCAGAAGGGGAAATCCAACACAAATAGCCTAACTAGCCATAAGTTAGCGAATGGAAGGGGTCAGTTGGAAGACCGATGCTCCTTTCTGGAACACTTGTGTGGACTTCGGTCACTTATCAGCTCGTCCACGCATAGGCCTGAGACTAAACAGCAAAAGTATTTTTTGTGTCTAACTTCTCAATGAGACTATGAAGTCTGTCTTTACAGTGAAGAGACAACTAAGCACTGATCCGAGTGTCACTAAAAACTGTTAGCTACACTTACACAGTTTGTGAAGGAAGTTGAGTCTTCCAACTGTCGGCTAGTGAACCAGGTGAGATTTCGTAGTGTATCAATCCGGGAATCGAACCCCGGACCTCTCTCACATGATTAGTGATCATCATGCTACCACCACCACTGAACCACTGGTACACAGTTAGATTTAGACTTTCAAAATGCAAACCATCCAATTTTCAAGATTGTTGAGACATACAATGTCGACATTGAATGATTCTCATTCTAGATATTATGAATTGAAAAGGGTTGGAACACAAGAATCACTGAATCCTGAATCTGAGGATGAATATTGAGGAACGCATTGTGAAATCTAACGGTCCTAAGTTGTATTCCACATGTATATGTAATCATCGTCGCACACTTCTGGAGTAGTCAAAAACTTAACCAATATCTCTTGACTTCCTAACCAATGTCAGTCAACTAGTGATGAAAAGTGTCGTGAAAACATATAATACTGCAAACATTTTCTATGTGAAATATGAAACATCTTCTAGAACCTTGATATGAAGCATTAGGCATAATGGCCATACACACACAGGCAATGGACAACACGTTCAAACTAGGATATTATTGTCATTGTTGATTACTTGTGTTTTCACGGAAACATACATTGGGCTTTGACAGTGCATACACCTTGCATTCTGTCTGCTGATATCATTTTTAACAGACTCCACAACTACCTACAAGCTTTCATCTACTCAGCACATGATCTTTCCCCTGTCATCCTCGAAGTGACACCGAACTCGTCACTTCACATTAAGGTTTTTACTTGATAGCCTAACATGTCATGTCATTTAAAGGTATCCCCTTATGGGTATGTCCGTTTCATCTCCACTTCTTTCTGTATATTTGTTGAGGTTGTTGGCTGATTTTCAGTGACTATCAAACCCGAGTTCCTGGTTGTATATCCTTTCCAGCTGGCCATCTGATCTTCAGTATGAAGCGATAGCAGCTACGGCTGGAAGCCTGGAGTCCCAATTAGTTTAATAACCAGTTCTAGGCTCGCTAAAGACGTAGGTCTAGCAATCCTGTCCTGTATAATAAAAAAACCTACTGCTAGTGATACTTCAAAGCCCATAACATAACATAAGATAATTACAAGAGTTGTAAGACCAAAATTTTACGGTTTAATAGCTTTTTGATTATCTCATACCGGACAAAAATTAAATTTACTTTGAAGTAGGAAAATAATTGAGGCAGAAAAATGAAATCTGAGTTACACTAAACTATGAACTAGAGATTTTTATGGGGCTACCAAATAGGCAGTCTCTATTCACTGAGTTTGGAGTGGAAACAGTTCCTGGTTTAGAGCTTTTAAGAGCTTACACTTTTATGTTAAATTCAATCGTCCCATTGTAACATCAGTCTGACAGTCTATAGAGCCACGCCAATCGGTCCCGATTCGATTCCCAACCGACAAACACTCTGAAACCTCACTTAATTTACTAGCCGATAGTGAAACTAGAAAACAGAGAAGGTCGAACGTGAGGTTATCAGTTCCAACCTATTAAAAAACAACAATTTTAAAGGTTGAGACATTGAAGTCCTATGTTACATTAGGAATGCAGAGGCAGAGGCATGAAAAAGAAAAGAAACTAATTTTATAAACTCTTCTGTAAAAATGCAAACTTACCTTCCAGAAGAATTTTTCAATAAGATAATTTTAATTATTTCATGCATGTAAATGCAGATTAACATTGTGAATTCATTGACATTATTAGATTGCAGAATACTTTCTCATGAACTAGTTGCACTGTGGAATAACATCTTTAAATTCTCTGCAACTAGACACGTTCATACAGTGCAGTTTTCAGTTTAAAAGTGAATAATCCCTTTAAAATAAATGGATAGATTATTTATTTTTTAAATTTGATTTTAAAATACAATTGATATTAAGGGTTTACAATGTTAACGTGACAGATCTTTCATGTGGTAGGCTGTAAGCTAATGAATCGGGTCCCAGTGGCTGAATGGTAATATGAGCCAGCTTGTCTTGTAACCGGAAGGTCCTGGGTTCGAACCCTGGGAGTGGGTGCGTACTGCCGATGATTCCCAAAAATAGGATGAAACAGCTGTCCCTTACTCCCTAGTTGGCTTTCAATGGTTCTGTAACTAATATCAATCCGTGATCAACTCGTAAAATACATAATGATCGTGTGAAGACTGATGATAGTACTTAGTTTCCTAGGTTGGAATAGGCAGACAAGGACTTGGACGCTGGACCCATTGACTAAAAGTACTTGGACCAGATAGATGGTTATACCAAGACGAATAAAACATTTAAGTGTTATTGCGTATGAACTATCATTCAAAATGTGAATTTATTTCATGAATACGTAACTTAATCACTACGGTATTGTGCTAAAATTGGTCAGCATGGAAACACATCAGATGATGAATGATTGACACTGTCTTGGGTGTTAATGAGACTTCAATGGCTGATCAATCCTATTACAAGGCTTCGATGCAGTTTAATACGCTAGAATGTATAATATCACATCACCAATGGATACGGGAACGTAAATCCTCAGAAATTTTAGGAGTCCCACAATGATATATATATATATATGATGGAAAGGAGAGTACCGATATTAGGGTGTTTCGGCTGACGAAAAGTCAGTCAGCTAAGTTTTAAGAGGCGAAATTAGAAATGTTTGCTTCAGAACATAACATTTCGTAGAGTTTTGGGGATTGATAAGACTTTACGAATTCTAGAACTTTCAACAAGGTGCATGTGATCGGCCGCAAATGGATGTTATCTGAATTAAGACACAAATAATCCTTTTTTCTCTAAAATGCAATTCAAGGTGGCCAGTTCGAAGAACCCAAACGGGTCTGTCATCTCTTCATTTTTGTCAATTACCAGATCTTCACCAACATTTCCCATTATTAATACTATATCCCACACAGTTGCTTCAAATCTTAACTATGAAACCACTGGGAACGACTTAAAAACTCCATTCCAGCATCTAAGGCTGTGGATTTATATTACATTGTCTGGTCACACACCCAGTTATTGTCATGAGTCTACATACATCATTTTACCAGCCATTCCTCTGTGGCTAATATAGAAATAACACATTGAACTCTAAAGTAGAAAAATCATTGCCCGAGTGAATCACAGTTAACAGCCACCTGAATTGTTCATTCACATACACCCGTAAGAATAACAAAAATTTGTGATGCCCGGCAAAGTTTGAGTCTAATCTTCGCCTACGTAGCCACTGACTGGGGGGGGTTCACATGAAGTAAAGAATGAGTTTTACTAAAAGTCATCAGATTTACGGCGAAAAGCTAAATGCTCCGATACGGTGATATTAGTAGGTGATTTTAATAACCAGGTAGAAAGGTTGGGTTAGTGCAAAACACATTAGTATGTATGGAGTCTCGTTCTGATAAACCATATTAATGATCGTCTCTTGTAATTCGGTTCACATCGTCACTTCGTATCGACAGTAAGTTCAAGCAAAAGGAGACACTGTCTTGCTTGGTGGCCACCAACATCGAGTCACAGATACAGACACATCACTTTGCTGAAAGCCCTATTTAATAACTTGATGCAGATCAACGTGCGTGGAATCCGGTCCACTTCTCGAAATGTGACCACATGTCAATAACTCTAGTTGTGCAATATCTTATTCCCTGCTCTCATAAAGTGGAAGGTGCTCTCACCGAAGCGAAAAGACGAATGCGAATATCTGATTCTTATCGCCGCATAGGTATGTACGAATATAGTAAGGGATTTGGGAAACCTCGATTCTAAACCGATGGCTCACAAGAGCTCCAAAATCCGATCATGGGAAGGCTGCTTTCTTACGGATTAGACTAACAACCAAAACCTAAGAGAATGATCCATTAAGACAAACATACAAGCCACATCTCAATCATTAGATCTAAAAATGGGATAGCAATTGAAACCTAAACTCAGTTTACGGATTTTGCACCCATACATCTCTTTAATAAACACTTATTGTATTGACCACCAAAACTCACGGTAAACAAGCTGAATCACGAATCATCGTACAACTCTGCACAGTCCATCATTTTAAGTTACAACGCTTTGAAATATATATATTAAAATAAGGAGACAGAAGTGTATTGACAGACAGACATGGGAGTAACGAAAACAACACCTAAATGAAGATTAGTGAAGCTTTGGATTTCATCCCGATAAACGATCTGATACGGCCGAGAGTGAATCGACTTCGATCTTCCCCTTTGAAATGCTTTCATTTGCGACCATGTGTTCATAGCTTCCGCCAGGTGAGTCGTTTCACTGCCCTCACACAGTGGCAGTGTTCGTCACGAAAGTGAAAGGACAAATCCAAACATCTGGTACTTACAACCGGAATAATGGACACCTAGGGGAGCTGGTAAACCTTGATACTAAGCCTACTGCGTACATAAGGTCTAGAATCAACATGGATAGAATAGAGTATGAACCTGTTTTGGTCACAGAAAAACATGTGAATGTAGCTCTTGACACTGTTCCACTGCCTTGTGAATAAAACTTCAAGTCAAGTGCTCGGGAGGTGGTTCATGAAGACAACCACCTGTTTCGATCTGGATGTATCAAGTTTGTTTTTAGGTAAAATAATAAAGTGAAGCTTTACAATACAACTGAATAAAGGCACCTATTATCCAGAAGCTTCTATTTTAATGCTTTCTACTTTCAACACCCTGATATCACTTCTTCAAAGATGACACAAGCTGGTATATACCAAACTAGACGCACTGAGATTTCATCAACAAGCAGCTCATTCGAACTGGTGCAACTTCTTACATAAATGAAGTGACGCAGCGACTTCATTGTGTTTTTAAACGAATAGTCGGGGCAAACTAATGCAGTAGCTCTACTTTACATTTAAGAAGGAGAAACCGAGGACTAAGCTAGGACAAATGTAATGAATAGGACTGTCGAAACCTTATCGACCATTAGTGTAGGCCTTGAGCACCAAGAAGTGAGATTATTAGCTTTCAGCTAACATCCAACAAAGGAATGGAGATTTGTTAAAAAGTTTGAATTGCACGTTTCTTTCTAAGGTTGAAAATGATGATCAAAGATTGTTATATTTGCCACAGAGAAATGCATTATGCTTCCACTATCGCCTGACTGTCATTCACCATATGATATACCGCGGCTACTGTCTGGAAGGACACATGAATTGAACCAGGTATGCCTGCGAAATCGGATGCAACGTCCTGATGTAAAAATATGACGCTGAAAAATTATCACGGCTGGCCATAAAAATGGATAATTGATCAGAAGCATTAAAAGAGAATGGCTAATATGTTGATCCTAAGCTTCTAGCGAATTTGGAAACCACAGGGAAATAATATCCTCAATAGCAGAACAAATAGGCTGCGACAGTCGAAAAGTTATCAGAGAATGGCAGGAAAGCGATATTTTCAGGTAAGTTAATTAGTATATAATACTATTAAATGTCCGTAAAATGACTATTTCACACAACAGAATTCTGTGTATCTAAAAATAGTGGATTTGACAACAGTCAAATTTTAAATATCTTTATAAATTATTATTTATCATGTATGAAGATCATACAACTGTAGGAATACCCATAACTGTCGCAAGCCTACAATCATGCGGAAATAATTATATGCCTGTCTAGTAGCCCGATGCTGAAATATGTTTGAAGTAGGGTAATCTAATAACAATGATAAAAGGTTCACACATTCAAAATATTACTATATATAGCAAAAAATGTATGATTGTTTATTATCAAGTTTTATTACCCACCTAACTGTTAAGTTGTTTCTATGAGGTGATTTTCCTAATTTTAAAAGCAAAACTCAACATGATGGGATAGCGTAAAAGTAAGGAAAACCCACCTAATACAACGTATTAAAAACATCAACAACGTAACGCAAGTCTTGTAATTCCTGGTGTTCAACACTCAATGTATATTAGGAAGCTTGTATGAACCTTACGATTCCTTGGGGGTTGCTTCTTGTTTGGAGATGGTTTCAAATCAGGCAACTAGCTTCGCCTTTTCATATCACACGAGGTCAATTCTTATTGCTAGAAATGGGTTAACTTGAATTTCAGGTGTTTGCTATATAACAAATTAAGTAAGTCATCAGTCATGCTGGTAATATCAGACTTAAATAACGACAAGGTAATTTTTAATAACTAGGATTTTTCGTGAGTATGTTGGAAGTCTTGTCCTGTTTCTGAATATCATTAGCCAAAATTAGTTGAGTTGCGTGGTAGCTACTAAATGCTTCGATCAAGGACCTTATCAACCAAATCCGCACCAGTGACTACGCCACTGACATACACCATCACAGGTGTTAGGACGCTGAAATAATTGCAAGTTGTTATGGTTACTTTGCACAAAATAACCTAGCACATGTTTTAATAGTATTGTTGACAGCCCCACTACTTCCCTTGGTTATCTAATGCAGGAAACTTCTACGACTACTTCAATAACTTCTTGGGTGATTTCAGGTTTTGCAGAAGCTGCACTGAAACCAACCCTTGAACCACCCAGTTGGTTAAATGGTGGTATAACGATCTAGCCACTCTTTCACTTGAGTCTCCAACTTAGCAGTAGAGTGTATCTCCTGCACAATAGTCAGTCTATCTCACCACCCCCAACACTGTCAACCATAACAGGTATTGATCGAAGACACTCGCTAGGAGTTTTCTTCCCAGTGGTTTCGATTCATGCTCTAGCAACTGATACGCAAATGTTGCACCTTGCAAAATGCACACCATTTCCTCTCCATTGTTCCACAGTGCAGTGATCTCATCTAAAGTCAACACGGGTGGTCTGTCAACTAAACAAAGCCAAATCACTGGCTAAATGCTTTCTGCCGTCTCTTACATCATATGTTTATTTCATTTTCGACGGAAACCGCAGAGGCTAACTCAGAAGTTATGCTGTCCAGTCTGTTGTAACATAACTATCACTTCGTATTACAGACTCAAAGTTAACTCACGTTGCAAACACTTAAAACTACCAGTGTCAATGATTTGTTCAGCTCTCATTCTACCAACATTTAGTCTTCGACAGCACCAAGTCGTCATTTTATATAAATGACTCAGGTGAAATGACGGAATATTGAGTTTAGAGTTCATCTCTCCCGGCTACATCCATGTTCCTCTTGTCCTAAAATTACTTGTTCCACTTAATAGTACCTACATCAAATGCTAAAAACTCCTTTCTCCTTCCAGATATGAGTTTGGAATCAAATTCCAGTGCTTATATGTTTTCTTAATAGTAAAATTCTGACTGACTGGAGGTTTGTTCACGTCCATCTCAAGGAACTCTTCTGCACACTTGGATGTTACGAAGTTCTATCGCCGAACACTGGGCTGATAGTCATACTTTTGGTACTGCTGCCTGTCCATTAAGAGCATACTCTTTCCCTTTGGGGGTTTCCGTTGTTCTTCTGCTTTCTATTTCAGGTCCAAAGCACATGATGGAAGTTAGATGTTCCTCAAGATCCTTCTACGCGCAGTAGCTTCTTTCACTGGATCAAATCAACCCTAGTAGATTCTGGTAAGGGATTAATGTAGAGGATCAAAGAAGTTCATGGATCAATTGGACTTCATCCGTTTCTTCTCCAACGTTCAATTCGTTCATCTTTATGGAATGAAGCAAACGTTGGACGCCTGAGTATTCAGGTGACAGGTACTAGGAGGCTGCGTTATGTTGTGATTGTGTCCCTACACTCTCTTTATATTATTGCCAGCAAGTGCACCAGCCGTAAGTGTTATATTCTTCCTTCACTAGTTGGGGCGGTGTTATAATAATATATTTATTCCCATATATGCAGGAGCACACCAGTTGTATGGGCATGGATAAGTATTATTTAAAGTACATAAATTTGATTTATGATGAAATTACATGGTTGTCGTCCTTTCTCAAGGAACAATCTGTTGACTAGTCATTCAATGAAGCACAAAGACAAATATAGAGATACTGTTTTTGCATTAACAAAAACGCAAGTATGTGTTGGACGGATTAAAAATACCTGGGGAAAAAATAAAGCTTGAAGTTTATTCCCCCATATAACTGCTGTGCGCGGCATCGAATCTAATCCTTGATTTATAGTCATGTGATGTACTAATTTTAAATAAGTGATATGTTCGTATAATTTTGTTAGCATTTTCATCGTAGGCCACCTACACTCCATGCAGACTCTTCACCAGATTGTGTCGGTCAGGCCAGAGTCAGCAGGTAGTGTGGCTGAAGATCAGGGCCGGCTGGAGAGAGGGTCACACAAAAGTCATGAGTGTTATTTTCGGTTGAAGCTGGCTGTTAGTGAGTCCAATTTCGTTCAAGAGTCTTGACTAATTGGCTTTCTAGAAAGTAATGTGGTGAACATCTGATAAGGAAGCGAAATATTGGTATTCGACAAATGCCACTAGATATAGCACATTTTCATTTAACTGTCCTATAAGAAATGTAGAACGGAATATTCAACCCAGTTTGGGGGCACATTTTGTAGATTTAGTTATGTTTGGGTGTAAAATGGTACCTGTAAATTTTTCCAAAAAGGGGATGGTGACAGTAGATGTTAAACTTTATAGGCATGGTTGTCGTTGTTAATCAATGCTTAATAATAGCTGAGTAATCATTTTACAGGTACGTAGTGAGATAAATAGTTTAGTAGATGAGTTGCAACCAGGATGCATGTGGAGTCGAAGAAAAATGCGATAGAACGCAAGTCTGGCTGCCCTCTAATTGTCTAACTAGTTCTAACGGTAGTTTCTCGCCCAAAGGTTCACTTCTCATGAACCTCCTCAGAACGAAGTGAGGTGGTGAGATTCTTTATAAATTACTTGTTTGCCGAAGTGAAAGACATGAAAGTGAAGTGATGGAACTCGGAATTTTAGAGTCCGACTTAGACCTCAAAACAATGCCCAAGTGAGCATGTTTGTTAAAATAGGACAGGGATCATAACGATGGAGGCAAGGTCTTCATATACACCGACAAGTGGCTAAGATGTGTAGGAGCTGTAAACACACCACACAGTGGGCTCTCATACTCGTTGAAGTGTTCATCCAACTCTGGCCACACGGAGGCACCTATTGGATGGCACCTATCAACCACACTCACGTAGAGCAGGCCACAGCTGGAAATTCCTCAGCACCATCATATCGGTAAAACAACTCCAGATCGAAAACTGTCAGAAGGGCAGGATATGTTGTGACCATGACGGAGGGCACCATGTGGGTTCCCTGTGGATTTTCGTCATAACTTGTTCATAAACTACCTAGTGATCGACGCACACCTGATTTCTATGGTTGGCCTGCAAAATTTGGGCTATTTTTTTATTTACAGCTTGATTCCACACTGTATTTTCAGTACAAGTATGGAATTTTCAGCATGGATATCGGTAGCCCAAATTCAGGCCGACCATAGATATCGGGTGTGCGCCGGCAGGGGATCGAACCCCGGACCATGTGCATGGTCAGCGAGAGTCCTAACCACTGTGCCACCGATATCACATGCTGAAAATTCCATACCTGTACCAAAAAATACGGTGTGGAATCAAGCTGTAATCAAAAATGGACCACAAGTAGCAATTGGTACTAAGCGGAAGTATGGGCACTTCGTGAAAGTATTTTCGAGAACTAATGCAACGAGGTTAGTTTTTTCTAATATATGCGCACCCATCAACGCAATGAAAAGATAATGACGAATTGTTATCACAAGCATTGTATTTACTATGTAGGGAATGTTATAACAGGCAAACTTCACAGCAACACGTACAAGTCTTGCATGTCATTGCATCCATAAAATGAGCGTACTAATTATACTAAGGCCCAAAGTGAATGATCTCAGGGCTTCATGCCAACAACTTGTGGGAGGTGGATGTATTGAAAGACTGCTTGCAGGCACTATGCATGACGACATCTAGTAGTATGTCTACGAAGACTGACGACCTGCAATGAGGAAGATGAAAATGGAACAGTTAGGAGACATATAATGCATAAGATAAGTATTTTAGATAAGCGTATTACAGGTATAAAAATGTCACTCACCTCATTCACTTCTATTCACACTACTTCTCATGTCCGTGTTAATGACCTTTGGTTCATGGTTTCTTCTTCGAGGCACTTCACCTGGACAATTTAGGGAATTGGGAAATTGCACAGAGTACTTAGATAACCGGAGACAAGAACCAGAGGAAAAATACGACTATCATTTGTTGACATTTCGCTGATTATTATCCACTTTTTAACATTTCGTTACACCTAGACTATACGTCCTTCTGACAGACTGACTTTCAACATAGAAGCTTGCATATATGGGCACCTATTTAAGTTATCGCATTCCATATGGCACACAAAGGAAGAGAAAAAAGAGATTAAATGGAACTCTAATTAGTATAAATGTGGGGGAGAACAGATAGTGATAAGAATGAAATATAAGGGTTGGTTGGAAACGTGAGATCACACAAAGTGAATGCATCAGTGTCACTGACAGTAACTTGGAG
This sequence comes from Trichobilharzia szidati, assembly GCA_944472155.2. Lineage (NCBI taxonomy): Eukaryota > Metazoa > Platyhelminthes > Trematoda > Strigeidida > Schistosomatidae > Trichobilharzia > Trichobilharzia szidati. Next base: position 43,794,696 of record OX235275.1, on the reverse strand, counting down.
TCACATCTCTACCTAACACTATGCGTTTAACCCCATTATTACTCACCACAGTGTACTACTTGACATGGGAGATACGGCACAGACACCTACGATCAAACACCTGTAGTACTTTAATATCTTCCAAATTCAGTAGGCACTTATCACAACCTAGGTGAGCAATATCATCACCACACTCTCACTTGACGCGACTGTTCACTGGTAAGTCCCTAAAGTGAATAACAGACAGTTCTGTTAATATGTGTATGATGAAATAAAACTAAAATAAGGATGACAGTTGTAAAAATGAGCCTTGTATTACATTCTGATTGGAAATATGAGTCCCCTCATAGTTTAGTTTCAGTACCAAGTGAATAGAATGCACTCTGTAGAATTCATAAAATTCACGAAGGGATGTACTGCTTTTTCAAAACCCCAGTTAGTGTTCCCTCAGTAAAGTGAGAAATGGGCATTGTGGTTGTGCAAACTCAATAGATTGTGAACTTCTGCCAATGAAAATGACAACAATTGTCGGAAATACAAAGTTATAATTTAGCTTAGTTGCAACATTCAGCACTTGTTAAATGACCACTTGACGAGCATGTACTTTACGCTGGAAGTGCATAAGATTTAGTAAAACATGTACACCTTCGATTTTAAAATGCAGTCTCTTTGCAAATGTATTACTGTAAAAAGACTACACAGTTCACAAATTAGCTGACAACACTGCAGTGGAAAAACTTCTATTTGTCCTCACTGAACTTAACATGGAGAGTCTCGTGAAGTAATTGCAGTGTTATCTATGCGGAAGAGAGGATACGGCATTCATAATCCCTTGCTTCATGCGGAATTGTAATGCAACTCGGTGCACAGTAGTGTTTATACAAATAAACTGAAAAATAAAGTCTTCCTTACCTTCTAAACAACTTGTCTTTATTCCAAATAAGGTAATAAGTTTCTTTCACATATAAGCCTAAGTTATGTCTATGAAATCGGAATAATAATATTTTATTCACATAAATTAAGCATTTACATGATTGACATACCGTTTGCACAGGCATGACAGGCGCGATTTGAAATGTAACACTGTTTTATGACATTAAAAATTGGAAAAATGGAGAAACTCTGGAAACCTTATAAGAAGTTTGTGATGTTTACTTTTAATTGAATAAGTTACAAGATACTGGTTTAAGTCTAAATTTTAATCTGTAATATACTAATAGTCAGCCAACTTCATGCGGGAATTACGAAAGGTTGCTTTAATGGAAGGTATGTAATGATATAAAAACTTGTATGAGATCACTAAACGAGTTTCCTATTTCCTATTTTTCAGGAAGGAACGCAAACGTGGCCCTGCTGGAGGAAGAAGAAGACCGGTTGTCGAGATGATGATAAATAACTTTGTACCCGGGCTTTTTAAATCTTGCGTGGTGTTAATAAAGACCTTTTCTTCCGCATCTTCGTGTTCTCCTTTCATTGGCTGTGCTTGTTTTCCGTGAGTGTTACATTTGGTGTCGGAGGTGTTCCAAATTCAATTTCGACATGAAATCCGATTCTGCTGACCCTCCTGAAGTCAATTCCAGCCACCAAGTCAACCCACCCACTTCAGCCCCAGAACACGTTCAACCGGTGCGCGGTCTTCCGATATTGGATATAAATAGCGACTACGAAATGTGGAAAATCCGCATGGAATCTGTCCTAACTGGTCTTCCTGCCCACGCACAACACACTCAACTTATGCTAGCCATGAGTGACGCCGCCCTTCGCCGTGCAATCGCTGGGGGCTTTTCCGCGCTCAAGCCCATCAGCTACAATTGGCACATTCTCGACGAATGTTTTGCTAAAGATTCCAGTCCCTCAGTCTACATGCAAATTTTCCTCAGCCGCTGTCAAGAGCCCGGCGAAACAGCCGTCGATTACCTCCATCAACTTCGCGAGTTGGCAACACACGCATTTCCTACCCTGGCCAACACGAGCCGGGACGACGCTGTTTGCAACCGTTTCGCACAGGGCGTCCGATCACATGATCTCAAGTGCCAACTTCTACATCAGCCAGCGAAATCCATCTCGGAAGCCATCGAGGTGGCTAAACGATTCGAAAGCGCCGAACGCTTTCTAACCCCATCTACCAGTACGTCTTGCTATGCTCTCGGGACCGCCGAGCGGAAGACAGGCGTTCCCGCACAACGACAACGCCAGTTCAATGCCCCCTCAACCAGCCAACCTGCAAATCCCTCCAAAGATAGCAGCGACAGAAGTAAATGTTATTACTGTCGTCGGTATGGCCGCCGCGCATGGAAATGTGGACATAATAAGAAACCATCAGGTGAGCTACCTTATAATATGTCTTCATTTGTTAAATGTTCGAAATCTCCCCCGCTTGAGGGTAAACTGCAAGACATAGACGTCACCTTTCTGGTGGACACCGGGGCATCGTCCTCTGTCGTTCGCATGGAATTGGTTCGAAGATTCGGGGTCAAACCTAAACCTCTCCCTACCCAACTACAGCTAATTACTGCTAATGGGGTCCCTATCAAGATAACGGACACTGCCATTCTCTCCGTGACGTTTCAAGGTCTTACTTGCCCTCAGTCGTTCGTCATATGCGATGCTATACGATGGGACGCCGTACTGGGCGTCGACTTCTCACGGGACAAAACGCTGTCATTGACTTAAGACGTTTTCGAATACGGCTAGGCACCCATAACCTTGCATTTGTTCAGCCAGTCAACCACAAACAGCGTGCCCATGCCTGTGTCTTGCCCCAGGTGACTATGGTGAATTTGCATGATAGTCCTCTCCTTAATCCCAAAGAACGTGCAGACACTCTGGCCCTGCTACAGGAGTACAGTGATGTCTTCGACGATGGAAACGCAGTGGGGCGAACTAATGTCGTACAATACGAGATTAAGACGGGCGATAACTTGCCCATTCGGGTACCACCGCGACGTGTACCCGTCCACTATCAACAGCAGTTAGATACCATGATAACGAACATGTTAAGGAAGAAGGTGATTAAACCGTCTACATCACCATGGGTATCCCCAATTGTTCTCGTAAAAAAGAAAGATGGTTCCCTCCGTCTCTGTGTAGATTATCGTCGCTTAAATGCCATCACCCAACGGGATTCTTTTCCTTTGCCTCGCATAGACTCCACCTTAGATGCTTTGGTTGGGGCACAGTGGTTCTCCACATTAGATCTAGCTTCCGGCTATTGGCAAGTTGAAATTCGTCCGGAAGATCGCCCAAAAACTGCGTTTGTTTTGCCCACGGGGTTGTACGAATTCGAAACCATGCCATTTGGTTTGTCTAACGCCCCTGCCACGTTTCAGCGGCTCATGCAAACGGTACTTGCCGGGCTAGTCCCCAAACAATGCCTTATCTATCTAGACGATATCATCGTGTTCGGCCAGTCTCTCGAAGAACACCATGCCAACCTTCGAGCCGTATTTCAGCGTCTACGCAGGAGTAATCTTAAGTTGAAAGCCTCCAAATGCAAGTTCCTGCAGAAATCTGTTATTTTCCTTGGACATGAGATTACTCCACAAGGAGTGCGTACAGATAGCAGCAAAACCCAAGCAGTGGTCAACTGGCCGACTCCTAAATCGACAGCTGACGTACGCAGTTTCATGGGGCTTGCCTCTTATTATCGGCGTTTCGTCCAAAATTTCGCCAGTATAGCAGCCCCCCTCCACTGCCTGACAGAAAAAGGACGGAAATTCGTCTGGACAAATGAGTGCCAGGTAGCCTTCGACACGCTTAAAAAATGTCTAACTTCTCCTCCCGTCCTATCGTTTCCAGACACATCAGCTGACAGTGGTCCCTTTATCCTCGATACTGACGCCAGTGCACACGCAATCGGAGCCGTTCTCTCGCAGGCAACCCCTGATGGGCAAATACGAGTGATAGCATATGCTAGCCGAATGCTGGACAAAAGAGAGACGCGGTATTCCACGACACGCCGTGAGATGTTAGCCCTCGTATACTTTCTTACATACTTTCGTCATTACTTATTGGGGCGCAAATTTCGAGTCCGGACTGATCACAAGGCGTTACAGTGGCTACAAAATTTTCGCGATACCGAGGGCCAACTTGCTCGTTGGCAAGAACGTTTACAGGAGTTTGATTTCACGTGCGAATATCGGCCCGGAAAACGACATGGTAACGCTGACTCCCTCTCCCGCCTGTCAGATTGCGAAAACACCTTGAATGTGTTACTCGGCGCTGCAGCTGACACCGACTGGGTTTCCCTACAAGCGGCGGACACAGCAATACAGCCCATCTATTTAAGACAACAGCATGGCAACGACAAACCGACGTCCACAGAACTACGGGATTTACCATCGGCTTCTCGGTGCATCTGCGTTAAATGGGGCCTGCTACGACTCATCGATGATGTTCTCTACATCGTGGAACCAAATACCACTCCCCGACTACTCGTCCCAACCGTTAAAGTACCCGAGCTCATCAGTCAAGTACATCAGCAACTGGGACACGCTGGCCAACAGAAAACTGAACATGCCATCCGTCAACGCTTCTGGTGGCCACTTATTCACCATGATATCACGGAGTTTTGCCGCAATTGCGCTATATGTGAGCAGATCAAACAACCTGAACCAACTCCCCGAGCTCCCTTAGTACCCATGTTGACCGAGGGACCTAATCATCGAGTGGGAGTAGATATTATTGGGCCATTACCAACATCGAGACGTGGTAATCGGTATATACTCGTCATGGTTGACTACTTCACCAAGTGGTGCGAAGCTGTCCCTCTGCAGCAACAAGATGCACCGACGATTGGGCGCGCATTCATCGATAATTGGGTGTCCCGCTTTGGTGCCCCCCTTTATCTGGATTCCGATCAAGGCGCCGCGTTTGAGAGTCTTCTGATTGCTCACATCTGCAATGCGTTCGGCATCCGAAAGACCCATACTACGCCTTATCACCCACAAGGTAATGGACTGGTAGAACGCACGAACAGAACAATCAAGCATCTTCTTCGTGTCTTTTTGCACAATGCACCAGAGAACACCTGGGACGATGCCCTACCCCAGTGCCTGCTAGCATACCGCTCCTCCGTTCATTCGTCCACAGGATTTTCTCCAGCTCTGCTCTTATTTGGACGTGAACTTCGCCTGCCAGTCGAGATCCGGAGACCGTTGCTACCATATGAGAAGATCGACTTAATTCCCTATGTCCGCAACCTTCGCCACCACCGCGATATAGCCTACAATCTGACACGTCGTCATCTACAGTCTTCTTCGCAACATCAGAAAAGCAATTATGACAGGTTTGCCCAAGGTCCCACTTATTCCACGGGTGACTATGTGTGGCTCCATCGTCCGTCCGCCCCTACCGGCTCGTGCCCCAAATTCTACACGCCCTGGCAAGGTCCATATCAAATCGTACAGCATCGACCCCCGACTACGTATATCCTGCGGAACCTGCGACGTCCCCAAGAAAAGCTCATCTCCGCGCATTACAACCAGCTGAAACCCCACTATCCAGCAGCTGTCAACGACCCGTCAACACCTTCGCAACCACCGCCCGCTACGACCTACTTCGAGGTGCCTACCGTAGGAGGTAGTGCATATCCTATACCGTCGCCCGGCACTGAGGACAGTGCCTCCAGAGGGGAGGGAGCGATGTAATGATATAAAAACTTGTATGAGATCACTAAACGAGTTTCCTATTTCCTATTTTTCAGGAAGGAACGCAAACGTGGCCCTGCTGGAGGAAGAAGAAGACCGGTTGTCGAGATGATGATAAATAACTTTGTACCCGGGCTTTTTAAATCTTGCGTGGTGTTAATAAAGACCTTTTCTTCCGCATCTTCGTGTTCTCCTTTCATTGGCTGTGCTTGTTTTCCGTGAGTGTTACATTTGGTGTCGGAGGTGTTCCAAATTCAATTTCGACATGAAATCCGATTCTGCTGACCCTCCTGAAGTCAATTCCAGCCACCAAGTCAACCCACCCACTTCAGCCCCAGAACACGTTCAACCGGTGCGCGGTCTTCCGATATTGGATATAAATAGCGACTACGAAATGTGGAAAATCCGCATGGAATCTGTCCTAACTGGTCTTCCTGCCCACGCACAACACACTCAACTTATGCTAGCCATGAGTGACGCCGCCCTTCGCCGTGCAATCGCTGGGGGCTTTTCCGCGCTCAAGCCCATCAGCTACAATTGGCACATTCTCTCAAAATGTAGTCTCTTTGCAAATGTATTACTGTAAAAAGACTACACAGTTCACAAATTAGCTGACAACACTGCAGTGGAAAAACTTCTATTTGTCCTCACTGAACTTAACATGGAGAGTCTCGTGAAGTAATTGCAGTGTTATCTATGCGGAAGAGAGGATACGGCATTCATAATCCCTTGCTTCATGCGGAATTGTAATGCAACTCGGTGCACAGTAGTGTTTATACAAATAAACTGAAAAATAAAGTCTTCCTTACCTTCTAAACAACTTGTCTTTATTCCAAATAAGGTAATAAGTTTCTTTCACATATAAGCCTAAGTTATGTCTATGAAATCGGAATAATAATATTTTATTCACATAAATTAAGCATTTACATGATTGACATACCGTTTGCACAGGCATGACAGGCGCGATTTGAAATGTAACACTGTTTTATGACATTAAAAATTGGAAAAATGGAGAAACTCTGGAAACCTTATAAGAAGTTTGTGATGTTTACTTTTAATTGAATAAGTTACAAGATACTGGTTTAAGTCTAAATTTTAATCTGTAATATACTAATAGTCAGCCAACTTCATGCGGGAATTACGAAAGGTTGCTTTAATGGAAGGTATGTAATGATATAAAAACTTGTATGAGATCACTAAACGAGTTTCCTATTTCCTATTTTTCAGGAAGGAACGCAAACGTGGCCCTGCTGGAGGAAGAAGAAGACCGGTTGTCGAGATGATGATAAATAACTTTGTACCCGGGCTTTTTAAATCTTGCGTGGTGTTAATAAAGACCTTTTCTTCCGCATCTTCGTGTTCTCCTTTCATTGGCTGTGCTTGTTGTCCGTGAGTGTTACAGGTAAGAAGAGAGCTGATACACAGGTGCTGGAGTAAGACGCGCAGGATGCAGCGCTTACTATCATTATCATTTGATCAAGTAATAGGGTTTCCGAAATTTATAAACTTCACTGAGGAGGGTAAGTACAGCATTATTTTTCTATTAGCATATACAAGGTACCAACTTTGCGATGATAAGCAGAATTCAGAATGGAATTTGTTCTGTTGTTCATCGTATGTGCTAACAATATTCTGAATAAAGTTCAAGTAATACAAACGTAGAAAGCAGAATTACTGTACATTTGCAGTGCTCCGATGTAATACCTTCGAGAAGAGAAGAAAGCAGAAAACAGAAAGAGAGGTGCAGAGGCAGCCAGCAAATAATAATAATTTAAGCAAACTATATGCGATAACCACAGGGTTCATTCCCCATTTTTATTGCTATGAATTTATAGCCATTGAGTTATATTGTGTTAAATACTAACGGTTAGTTCAAGTTTATAGTAGTGAAAAGAAAAAGATAGAATAACAAAATTAAATAGAAAATCGGGGCGAAACGAATGATGATGATTTTCACACCTATATTGGGTAATGTTGGGAATAGAAACTGAAGTTAAATTCAAGCGTCAATGTACATAAAATATGTGAGAGAAAAGGGGAAGTATGATAATATTTATTTATGCTGTCGTTCTGATCTATTAATAATAATGATAATTTATATTTCGCATAAACGGGTGAGTTTACTAGAAATGCATGCCATTTTTACAGACGCGATCAGTAATGTTATAAATTACAATCCTGAAGTATCATAAATTAATACTTTTTCAAAAGTTTGAATTGTTCAATCATTATACAAGCAATCAGAACAGGTTCTTATAAATGTTAAACTGTAAACCGTTCACTAAGGTCACCATAAAAATTGAGCAACAACCCAAACTTCCTTCCGTTTCCTGTTGATAGTTATGGTCAACCTGCGAACAGCGTTTATCTGGGTGAGTGCTATACCGCCACGTGATTAACAGATATTTCCGGAAGAGAATAACATCCTGAGAAACTGCAAAATGGTATAAAATGCAATTATAAATAATACATTATTGGAATTATATTTACAAGATAAATTCAAGAAAAAGCTGTATAGTACTTGAAATGATAGTTTACATTTGCAATGTTTAATGCTAACCATATTGGCCTAAGCATGGAAACTATGATGTTTTCGATGAAGATATACCTTTGTTCAAACATTGGTGTTTTTGTATTTTTAATCAAAGCAACCAGACTTTGGCAAGCAACAAATATGAACAAAGAGCAAGTTTGAGCTTTAATCAAGGCATAGGTAATTAATATCAGATAGAGTATAATAGTGCGTAAATAAGAGGATTGTTGTGAGTTAGGTAAGTGATATTTAAGTGAGGGGGAATTCAATGGTCTGGAAAATTAGAAGCCGTAGAACAAACTGACCTGTAAGATGTCTCACGAATTTCTGCAGGGCCCACTGGGTAGCATCTTGAGAAGAAGCTGAACAGGCTTGTAGATGGTAGGAGCAAAAGCACTATTTTTTATAACTTAGATCTGTACAACCTTTATTATTTTTTGTTGGGGGTCCAGACCAATGTTAAATTCTCGAGCTGTCAAAAAATGCATGTTGCTGTCCTACAGATCGTAGCGATTCACATTTGTGATCACTACCATATCTGCTGATCAGCATAATATTTGATTAATTTGGCAGTCAGCATTTGGGGTTAAATGGAGTTGAGTGACTGTAAATGTATTACAGATGAAGCTGGGAGAGTTTTTCAGGGGGCGGAAACGAAATTACTGTGAGGACAGTTCATGTGGATTCGGTGCAGCTATCGTGGTGAGTATGTTGAACCGTGTATTCCACTCCAGGTTTCTATGAAAGGATTGCGCATATTTTGTGATGATGCTTGCTAAACAAATAATTGAATCAACTAATAAAGGAACTGAGAACAGCATTAGCACAACGTTGATTATTTTACGTATGTATGATAATACTGACCATTTCTGTTTATGCGTTGAGTGAACAGAGCTGTTTAGGTACGTAAGTTAAAGCGGAAAGAAATAATACCATGAATTTTCAGCATGTGGCGAACTGTGTCAAGACTGTTTTCGCATAAATATTTGTTTAGTAGATGGGTGAATCGTTGTATTGTGGTACTGGTTTCGATTTCACTTGGCAAAAGGTGCCATATTTGCCTATATTTAGCTGTAAAGAAGTCGAACCGAGACTTCGTTCGACAAAGAATATGACTTAGAGAAGACCCACTACTGCGTAGTTCATACGTCGAAGAAGTCAAGTCAAGGCTATTATTGGGAAAGTATACTATTCCTTCGAGAATTTCAAATAGGAGAATGAGGTTAAGTCGGTGGCGCCTGAACCAAAGGGGTTCGATCTTAAGAGTTGTGCAACGATAGTTGTAGGGAACTTTCAGACTTGTTCCTAAGATTCTACTTGTAAATCTCCTTTGCACACTTTCAATCTACATTTTATCGTTAACAGAGGTGCTGCCTAGGATAAATGGGTAGCACTCAAGGAGGGGTCGTGCGTGCGTTTTATAAGGTAGCACTTAAGATTCTTGGGTTTGAAAGTTATCAAATATGAATCCGAGTAATCTTCTGGCTTCAGAAACTTGGTTGGCAACATAGAGAGATAATTTGAAATCAGTAGAGTAACGGAGCCCGAGGCCAAGTATGGAAGGAAAGATAGTGATTTGCTTGAAGTATATAGTTGTATATGGTGTGATACGAAGGCGAGCTGAGCATAACAGAACACACTTCTCCACGTTGATATGCCCCATCCAGGACTTACACCAATCTCAATATTATCAATATCCGATCGAATTTTATGAGACAGATTTGTCACTTCTTGGGTGGTACTGTGGTAGACCACCTTCAAGTCATCGGCATATAAGAAGGGTCTGCCATGCTTGATAACATCACAGACGTCATTAAGGTATATAAGAAAGAAGAGAGGCCCTAGTACACTACCTTGAATTACGCCACGTGATATAGGACTGGTACTGGAGAAAATGTCGTTAATCCTAATATACTGGGACCGACCACACACAAATGAATTACACCACTGTAAGAGATTGCCAGATATACAGTAAGCCTTAAGTTTTTTCAGGACTGAACTATGACATACTTTATCGAATGCCTTCTCAAGATCAATATACATAATGAGCACAACGAATTTTTGGTCTGTAAGTCCAGTTATAAAATAAAATAGTTCCAGGTGGCAAGTCACACTTGACCTGGACCTTATAAAACCATGCTGAGGTGTTATGAGGTTTTCAGTCAATAAGAAGTCAGTGATTTCTGTACTGATTATCTTCTCAAGTATCCTTTACAAGACAGATGTTTTGTTGGTCAGCCTGTAATTCTTTACATCATATTTTGAGCCTGACTTTAATCTAGGGATGATATATGTCTGCTTCCATTTGGAAGGATAAACTCCGTTCAAAAGGGAAGTTGAGAATATTTTAAGCAGAAGAAGAGGGAGATCGGAGACACCATTTTTTAAAGAGGATGAGGGAATTGCGTCAGGTCCAGGAGTACTGAAGAATTTCAATGAACGCACTGCATTTTTATAACATCAACAGTCAAGCATATATTTTTTAGATCATGGAAAATTCCCATCGTAACATATAGAAAATCAAAATAAATGATTCAGCGAAGAGACTCTTCTCAACGAATTTATCATCAAGCTGTACAATCGTATATATATGGTTTATATATATATTTGACAGTGTTTTGCCTGTTACAGAGTCAAATTCAATGCATGCAGAAATGTCGTGCGTGTATGAGTCAGAAAAGTGCTTGTTGAAGAGTTCAACTATGCCTGCATCATCCTTAACAGCAACATTATTATGAAGAATGTAAGAAATGTTACCTTGTTTTGTTTTCGACTTTTTTGGAAGAGTTTGCAAAGAGAGCTAATTTTGCAGTTGCTTTTAAGGGCGACAAGTTCTTCTGTGTAAACTTTACTGGCATTGTCTGATCTGATTTTGTTGTGTACCTTTAGGATGCTAATGAGCGAGGAGAAGTCCATATATTTATTATAGGTTTTACGGAGTCTTCTTAGCTTGTTCCTGGTAGCATTCGGTATATATAGTTGATTTGCACAGTTCCGTTTCGATATATACCAAGGGATAGATTCATTGAAGCAAACTGATATATTGGAGTAGAAACTACCAATAACGGTATCACTTTCTGCCGAGGAGAAAAAGGTATCCCCGTCTTGGCAACGAATAAAGAATAGCGTTGTTTCCCACTTAGCCTTTGAAAAGTCTCTGACTTTTACTGTCTGGTGACGGCATTTGTCTGACCCATATGCCGCTAGGTTAAAGGTGGAAATGACCGTGTTTTGGTCGCTACCAGGGAATAAAGGCCCAACTCGACTGCTGCCGGGGAGAATGTTGTGTGTGAAGATAAGGTCCAGGATGTTTGACTTACGTGTCGGGTGATTACAATTTTGTATCCATCCATAGAATTCAACCTAACTTACAAAGCGATCAGGGTATGTAGGAACATTTAGGGTATTCCACTGGATACCAGGCATGTTAAAATTGGCATCTATAATTTTATAGTCAAAATTTAGAGAGGAGACGTGTTCGAAAATTTCACATAAATGATTCGTTGTGTTAGTATCAGAATTGGGCGGGCGGAATATACATCCCAATAAAAGTCCTGTATTTAAGCTAGTGTATCAAGCAGAAGCAAGAAATTTTGAAAAACTGGGCAAGGGTTAATAAAAAGTTTTCGACACTTAAAAGTGCAGTGACACTACTGGGTGCCTCAAAGACACAGAGACTAACTTGGTCTCTCTGTGGCAATAAAGCGTCCTACTGGGAGTCAGAGAGCAGTCTACATCTCATTATAACGGAAATAATAGATAGAAGTGAGAACTCTTTGGGTGATGTGGGTACAGCATGTTCTATTGCATAATTCACACTTAGGCGTTAAGTTGCACTGACGACTAAAAATTCTCCTAGTCCGTAGAAGACCGACGTATGAAAGCAGTTGGAGGCGCGTAGTTTCACTGATTTGACAGTGATTAATATAGACGATAACATGCAGGAAAATTTTCAGACAAAGGCAATAAGAGAAACTGTGGGCCAGAGTAGCAAAACATATCAGGGGAAGCCGCGAAAATCAAGCCCTCTCACACTTATCTGCTGACGGCTTGAGAGTGACCTTTTCAGCAGCGTAAAGGAAAACAAGTGAACAGAATCACACATAAATAGGCACCCTGCCGTTTTTCATTTTTTGACTTGTTATGAAAAGTCAAGAATGATGACTCCGCAGAAGCCACTGACTCTGGTTGTGTTCCCGTTTCCACACGCCCAGAGTTCGCTATCCCCGTAACTCCCTATCAGCAAGGATGGCCGATGTATTACAATTGTGAAGCTCTAAATAGGCGATTGGTAATGATGTCGAAGCACATGAATGTGTAGCCAATAGTCTGTCTTCTTGTGAAAAGTAAAGCGTAACTACCTGTCACTCTCAACAGGTGAAATTGGGGTCTTTGTTATAACTGTGATTCCATTGGGCAAACTGAAATCTAGTGTCCTATATATCTGTAGCTTCAGCTCTTAAACTTTTAAGGTTATTATACATACACACAAACAGTAGGACTTTTAAATATTTTTTATAAAAAGAATTTTTGTGGGTGTTTTGCATCCCATAGAGACAAACTTCATACCATCAGTGTGCTCCCGTCTTTAGATAAGTGTGAGGAACTATGAGAACAGGAAGTTTGACACTTCATTTAATCAAAACGTCAGCAGCGAACACTAACTGTCAATGAAAAGAAGCAGTGTGGTGCAGGGCAGTGATAAGATTAACCAGTAGAATATAAAGAGACGCTTTTTAGGATGAAAATATCAAACAGGGGAGAGATAGATTTGACGTAAAAGACAACGAATGAACCAGCGTCACGGCATAACATAGGAAACACGCAAAGAAGACAAAGAAACACAATATGAGGGGGACAGAAGTGGAGGGCATGACACAGAAGGTCTGTGCAAATGACGATTTTCAGACAAGGTGTACATAATTTCGCTATGTAGAGATACTGAAATCCAAATAAATATTCCCCAACAAGTCTATTGTCTTCAACCGGTAAAGTGCCATCCTGATCTTAAATGCTAGTCCTTCCTAATCTAGCAGTATCCAGGAATAGTTAAAAGTGATTAATCCATCCTTCCATGTTGCTTTGTGTCCTAGAGCATCACTTTTATCTTTGAGAAATATTCGCAGGGAATACACAGTGGTTTCTTTCCTAGTTTTCACTGCAAAGGGTCATGAAAATAGAAGTATTCATGGAGGAATCTCCGTGTCGTTTAACAAGAGTTCCTAGGCAATAAGGCATCTTTAAGTGTGAGCTTCTTCCGGTCGAAATCACTGCTTCCGAATTGGGGAGCAGTCTGATAGGTCAAATTATCTTTGTCTGCTCTATGAGTTCCATGCGACAGGCTTAAGGCAGTATAACTCTCAATGGATAATGAAAATGCGACTTGCGAGGAAATTTCTTAAATGTTGGAATTCCGGCAGTTGGATAGTTCAACCTCTAAGTCTGTCCATCAGTAATTAGAAATGAAGAGTAGTAACGATAATTGGCTAGCAGCATTCATTTTACTAGGGGACAATTAGGACCATCATTTCACGTTCCTGTATCTATTTCGCATCTAAATTAACCACTTTACTCTTCTCCGAGTTTCCATGCTATATCCTCTGACACTGACCTTGTTTAATATATATTCTTCCCTATTATGGCAAGTTACTTAACTCGCTACCTTTATATGCCTTTATTGATTAGTTGTCAGTATTAGTAATTCGCAAACACTAGAGATATTAAAAACTTAGTAAAGAAATTTGTGTATATATTCAAACATAGTATTTAGCAGGTCTTTCTCCGAAGCTCATTGAATATGTAACTGCTTTTAACACCTTCCAGCCCAAGTAAAATGTTTGAGGCCCTGGAGAGAATTTTGAGATTTTTGGAGTTTGGAAGTTCTTTGGGGAACAATAATGCATTTCTCCAAAATTTCTCGGAAGCTTTTATTCGAGAGGTGTTGGTCAAACAAGTAATTAGGATGGCTTCGCCGAGTTTCACCGAAAATAACACGTCATTTGTAATTTCTGGCTTGCATAAATCACTTAGTTTTTATTTCTCTGAATCAAGGTTTGTATAACTGATTATTGAAGTGTTCGTTCTGGTTACCAAACTGCGCCACATTTAAATATTGTGTTACACTTGGCGGCTTTAGTGGCTTCGCACGTTGCATCTCGAATTTTCGGCATCAAAATTATTCTCTGGTTTTTATGGATTAAAACAAATTGATGTGAGTCTACCTTTTCTGATCGCTGAATTTTTTGCCCACCTCTATTGTGATTTATATCCTCGACTGCATGCGTCGGCATGCATGTGGGCTACATGTAGTCGATATGCCAAGCTAACATTGACTTCGGGCTCCATACATACACTTTCGGTCAAAGCTTCGGTTTCAGTGCAAAGGTAGGACAATCCATACATATACATAGAGTTAATAAGTCCAAGAAAGGCGGCTATTAAATGCTAAATATGAGTTAGCGAACCAATAAAAACCAAGGGGTATAGGGAAGCTGTTTCGTCCTAGTTCAGGACTAGTGGGCAGTACACAACCACTGAGGTTCCTTCAGAGAAGGCAAGCTGATGCTTGCTGCTGACTAGCTACTATACGAAGTTGTCTGGAGTTGTGGTGAGACGTTATGACCAGTGGTGTCCATCCAGTCGGGAGTGAGGATAAATACATGCCGGGGACATTGGCTGGTGGTTGTGTTAAAATCACGAATTAGTAGGAGTTAGAATTCACAGGCCATTGAAACGGATCCAGAAGCTCAATGGTCTATGATCTTGCCTTGCAACCGTAAGGTCATGGGTTTGAACCCTCGTTGGGTGGTGCGCGCTGTTGGTGAGTCCCAAACTAGGAAGAAACAGGCAGCTGTTAGATACTCTCTGGTTGGTTCCCAGTGGTTCTTTAACTGATATCAACCTGTGGTGAAACTTTGAACAAAGCAAATCCGTTCAACCTAACTCCTGAGAATGTAAAGTAATTGGTGCTCAGTGTTTACCCTTATATTTTGGTCCAGTGTTTCCTTTACCATGCAGAACAAGTTTCAGCGACCGATGGATTAACCTAAAGACCTTTACTCATGTCCCATTTCATAAACACCCAATCAGCTCATGGAGAGGAAGTAAATGTAGAGAAAACGCTGCTAAATTAGATTAAAAAGTGTATGATGGGAGAGAGCAGTTAAGTGCATGTCATTGAAATTGTCTGGAACTTAAATAACGTCGTTTGAAAACATCTCTGTTAGTAAAACTTTTGAACTGTTGGTTTTAAACATCTCTGAAACTACAGGTCACACATCACTGGTTAGGAACTTTTTGTGTTTTTTGTTTTCATTTTAATTGACCTTATAGAATTAGAAGATAGTAATAATAAGTTAATAAAAATCTTCCGTATATGACGTGGGGTTTCTTTTTATCCAGTAACTTCGTCCGATGGATCCCATTCTAATAAAATATTTCACTATTTCGGGGATATTTTAGTATTTTTATCTCGTAAAGCTATCTTAAGCAGACGTTTCAGATGATAAGGTGTGATATATATTTTGTTTTAAGTATTTACACATTACCATTAATTTCTAGTTCTTGGCTTACTTGTCTGATGAAACAAGCATATCTCATACTGTTGAGGTGTGTGACAAAGTAAAATGCTACAACCGCGGAACTACTTGATTGTTTAGTGAAGTCGTAAATTTGAAGAAAAATGTACACTCAGTAGACTGTTGATTGATATTAGTTAGTTGGAATCAATCGGCAGGAAGCCTTGGTGGTAGTTGGCACTCGTCAGTAAGGCGTATGTGCAACCTTGAAGGAACTCATGTCCCTTCTGAAGAGATTCGAACCCGCGTCACGCGGTACTGCACTTAGAGACATTACCACTGAGCTATTCCGGCTCGCGGCTGACCTAGGTCCAAGGTTTCCTGCCGATTGCGTCCAACCATCTAACCATATCAACAATTCAAGGTGCGCCATAATGGCAAGCCCTTGTTTGAATGGTGGCCAAATTGCAAACTTGACTGATAAAATTCAGTCTGCACCAAATCAATGACTAGACACATTACACTAGTTACTAGCTAGTGTCCAATCAAAGACTATTGATTCTTGAATACTACGGCTTTTTCAACGTCTTTCGTAATTCGGTAAACGGTTAATTATGCGCTTTCAAGTTAGAATATAAGGTGGATATACTTTTTTTTAATAATGAAACTATTTTTGGTCAAAAGATTTCAGTTATTTCTAGTATGCCTAATGTCTAGCTGCGTAGATAGTGAAAGAATGTCTTTTAATAAATTAGGGGTATAAACTTTCATGAGTACTACATCAATATGGAATGATAGTTGTTTTTAATCGCACTTTTATTGCTGCCAGTAGACTTACGCAAAAGTCATATTTGTACACTATTTGTTTTTTTCAGCTGCAATATTCAGCATTGGTACATTCAGCATTCCAACCTAGGACTCTTGTTGCTAAAATATCCGCATTTATTTTCCATGCTCAAAGAGTGTTATCATTCTACCCTGTTTATGACTTCTATATAGCGTTTTCTGTAACTGAGGGATATCTCCAATAATGGTATTGGTCTTTTCCAGATCTAGTAGTTTGTGGTATTAGTCTCTATAACATTCTTCATTCTTCTCTATGTGTTGTTAGAAATTAAGTAGTAATCAGTTATGCTAGTTTCCCTGTTGTTAATATCATTCTTCTTGACTGGCTGACTAACTGAGTTTCAGTATCGAATTGTGTACAGAAGTAAAGCAGTTCAAGTTACCATATCGCCTGCAGCACACAAAAGTAGAGAAAAGTGTCGTATCATATCGTGGAAAAACATAATGAATTAGTGTGGCACAACGGTTAGAACTCTCGACGACCATGCACATGGTCCGAGGTTCGATCCCCCACCGACGGACACCTGATATCTATGGTCGGCCTGCTAAATTCGGGGTCCCGATATCACATGCTGAAAATTTCATACTTGTACCAAAATACTGTGTGGAATCAAGCTATAATAAAATAAAATAAATAGTGGATATGGAAAGTCACTAAGAGTAAATGCTTATGCGCTATTTCGAGACATATCACCAACAGTTTCAAGCCATTGATCCTTAGGATCCCAGCGACCTCAACTGGTCAGTCTACAACTCTCTATGTACCTTGAACAAACTGTCAGAGATTTCACAGACTGATGACAAGTTTGGGTTTGACCGCTCCTAACTGTTTTTCAACTCCACCATATGACCATTGAGGAAGGTTGTGGTTCGGCATGCGTAACACGTGTCCCAACCATCTTAGTCGATGTAACTTCACAACCTAATCGATTGACCTACCCTCCTTACCTAACACTCTACACCTAACATCGATATTACTCAACATATTATACGACTTAACACGGCAGATAGAACGTGAACATCTGTAATCAAAGACAACTGACTTTTTCATACCTCCCACTTTCAGTGGCCATGTTTCATAACCATAAATAGAGAACAGAGCAAACTGTTGCGCGGTACACACGTCTTTCAATCCATAGGGGCATATCACGTGTACGCCACAGATTGCATACATTAAAAAATGCCACATGGTTGTACTGAGACTTCTTCGGCAACGAATCTGTTAGAGGTAACAAGAATTCCTAAATAAATGAAGCAATCAACACGCTTTATTGCGATACTCCTTATCTATGGAGAAGATACTCTGGGAAGAGTAAGATATGTATTCAGACAAATTATCTAAAAGAACTAGTTAAAAACTATGATTATAAAGTATGCGGGAAATACTACCAGTGTTTGTAAAGAACTGTATTGCTTGATTAGTGTTCTGTCCATCTAGCTGTTAATCATAACTATTTTATTATTATCATTATTATTCCATTGGATTCATCGTGTTCTCTGCCTTTAACCGGCTGCTCAACTGTCCATAAGCTCTCATCTCCTCCTCCTCACACGATCTTCTCCATTTCACCCACGAATTGATACCTAACTCGTTGTTTCGCATTCTGGTTCCACTTGACTGTTTGCCTAATACAGAATGTCTCTCTCAACGGTCTCCTCAGTGTGTGTGTGTGTGTGTGTTCGATCCATCTCCTTTTTCTTCTTGCATACTTTTATATAGGTGTTCTTGATGGTTAATGTTGTCAGGCTTGCTTGTCGCCGCCAATTGTTTCTAGTCGGCCATCTGTCCTCCAGTATGGAGCTAGTGAAAGGTATCTGTCGATAAAAGTCTACGTCAGTCAATTTCGTCGAATTTGAAATGGCTTTCGACAGACAGCGTGGACCGAGAAGTAATTTGGAAACTACTTCAACACTACGTCGTACCGCAAGTCTTTGTCAACCTCATTCAACAGCTGCCACGCGTCAAGTGATCCACAACGGGAAACACAGTGAATCGTTCGAAATGCATACAGGAGTAAGACAAGACTGTTGCTTATTATCACCGGTGATATTCTTAACTGTGGTGGACTGGATTGTGTGTCAGACTGTGCGTTGAGAGCGAGGAGTCAAGAATAAGCTGGACCACCGATAGGAAAACTCTCGAAGATCTGGATTTCGAAGATGATTTATGTTTAATGTCACACAAACTCGAATATCTAAAGGCGAATACCGACAAACTGGCTGAAGAGTCAGCGAAAACAGGACTGCTGGTGAACACAGAAAAGACGGAGGTGATGAAGATAACCAACCAACGAACAGCAACAGCAACAACAACCAGCACCAATCACCATCAACCAGATAGCTTTAACAGAGGTTGCCTCCTTCACTTATCTGACCAGGAAGCATCGTTGCAACTACAGGCAGCCGGAGCGGACGAAGATGTCAGTCAGAATGGGAAAAGCAAGATACGCCTTCATCAACCTGAAACCAGTTTGGAAATCTTCCACACTCAGCATAAGGAACAAGATTCGGATTTTCAACACCAATGTGAAGTTGGTTCTTCTATACGAATAAGAAACTTGCACTGCATGTCACGAAAAGGATTTCCAACAGTCAGTTGCAGACTTTAATCAACAGCTACCTTCGCTGGCTCCATATTGAAGATCAAATGACCGGTCGACTGTGGAAAAAGAATAAGCAACAAGAAACTTAAACGAAGCAAGAACAACAGTAGTTTGTGCAGAATAATATGGTACCATCATTTATTTCGTCGGCTTCTCATCAGCTGCTTACAGCCTAAATAAATTGTGAGGTTTACGTACAGAAAAGTTTTAACATACTTGCAAATTTTACATGTTGTCAGTTGACAGAAAGTTCCACAATTAGTGAAAAGTGCTCAGAAAATTGTGCTCATATAGTTTTTACACAGGCAGTTCAAGTCAAAATAAATGTATGCATACACTGGTAAAGGAGTTACGTAATAAAGACGAGAGGTGAGTAAGATGATGAGTAACTAATAAATTTGGTAACGATGTACTGAGTTCAAATCACGTCATAGAAACAAGAGACAAGCAATATTACAGATTATAAAAAAGAGGGGTGAGGTTAAAGACAAAGATTACGTAATCAGAGTAGAGAATAAAGACATCCAGTTACCATGGTAAGGAAAGACTAATAACTGCTTCTTTCTGAACACATAAATCTGGTTTGAAGCGTTTGATAGAAATTGCTTCGGCAAACTTGAGGAGAATGGAGCTCCTTTGTCTATTGATAATTTTAAAGGATTTCTCGATTTCCACCTCATGACCCGTGTCGAGGAGATGCCTGGCGATGGCACTGTTTAAAAAATTTGTTCCCTTTAGACGTAAGCTTTTTGGTACATGTTCAGAAAATCGTAGATATGCCCTTCTTTCTGTCCTTCCAATGTAACTGCTCCCGCAGATACATGTAAACTTGTATATACAGTTGGAGTTCACATGAGAAGGATATCTATCGATTTTTGATTGCACCAAAGAGCAAGTTGTTCGATAGACGGGAACGAGCTTAGCTGCAGAGTAGGCTATAGCTAGTGATGTACTCAGCCTTCTGTTGATCATCGCTGTAATGTTTTCACCTTTATAATCAAGCTGAAAGTAGATTGGCTTTTTTTCCACTGTGATTTGTTTTACATTTTTGACTTCAGATCTTCCATACTTGTTGATGAACCTTTGAGGGTACCCATTGCTCTTCAATGTCTTTTCAAGAAACTCAAATTCTTCCTCTAATTTCTCTATAGAGCATATTCTTCTCGCTCTATAGTACACAGTCTTGACTAGACCGCGTTTACAGCTATTTGGACAAAAGCTATTGAAATGTAGGCGTTCCATGGCAATGTCGAGGAAGTGAAACTTTCCGTCACTTTCATGTTCCATAGTAAACTCAATATTGCTGTGTGCATCATTGAATAATCCGAGTAAGTGTGAAGCATGACTTTCATTGTTGCACACTATAAATGTGTCATCAACATATCGACAGTAGGAATTTGTTTCGTCGATTGCATGCTTCAACTTTGTTCTTTCAAGGTTGGACATGAATATATCTGCTAAAACAGGGCTTAGTGGACTGCCCGTAGCTACACCATCTATTTGGCGGTAAAGAGTGTTGTCAAATTGGAATTGCACATCCATGGTACACATAAGGAGTAGGCGTTTGAATTCCGACTCTGGGAGTGGGAGAAGATCAGACTGCTGACAAATGATCTCAATAGTTTCGTTGATTGGAATCATTGTGAACAAGGAGGTTACATCAAATGACACCATGAACTTATTTAAAACGTTCATATGGTTCACACTTTCCGAGAAATGAAACGAGTCCTTCATAGTGTGCACGCCTAGCCGTTGACGAATAGGTTCCAACTTCTCCGCAAGCCAACGTGCCACCTTATGTTGGGGCGAGTTGATCATCGAAAGTATGGGTCTCAGGGGGACTTGTTTTTTGTGTATCTTCGGAAAGCCATACATGTGTGGCAAGCGGGACCCTCGGGGTTTCAAATCATTGTACGTATTGTTGTCAATCAGTTTCTTCTTTAGAAGATCTCTCAGTGCGTTTGTGATACTTTTTTCAACTGCATCAGTCTTATCTTTCTGGCAATTGTCAACTTTGAACCTCAACGGGTCATTTAACACAGCTTTCATCTTTGCAATGTAGTCCTCTTTATCCATCAGCACCACTCCTGAGCCTTTGTCAGGTCGCAATATAACAATTCTGTCATTATTGTTGAGAGCTTTCAATGCTCTTTGATGCTCATCAGAAAGGACTTTGGAATATGACATTGGAGAAATGAGGTATTGATTTGCAACGTCAACCAGCTTAGATTTGAACCAGCTCTTCTTGTCCTCATCAACTGGGGTAAGGTCATTCAGCTGATAGAAAAGGTTTTCGAATTGAGCTGCGACGTCGGTTCTTTTGACAAAGTTATTCGGGATATGGAAGTTAAATCCGAGGGAAAGCGCTTCCATTTCAATGCGGCTTAAATTCAAACTCGACAGATTATACACAAACTCCTCAGGATTATCTGGGAAGACGTCATATATTTTCTCCTTCGTCAGGGATTTCGAAAGAGTTCTATAAAAATTCGCAGATGTTTTCTGTTGAAGCTCTTGGATATAATAAAGAAGATTTGTAGCTCAGGTGGATGAATTTGGTGTGGTTGTGTTCTCTGAGCTGGATGGTTTGGTTGCGAAGCTTTCATTGCTCTACTGAGCAACATCTTCAGCGCATACTTCGATGTGAAGTGAGCTTTTAGAATTCTCTATGAGTTTATTAGTCATCTCTTCTAGTAGCCTTGAACGTGACTGGTTGTTTTCGTGTGACATTTCATCCCCTAGTTTGCTTGTCTCGGTGCTGGCTGCTTCTTTGGTCTGAATATCGTTAGTCATTCCTTCTGCTGACCCTGAACGTGATTGGTTGTTTTTGTGTGACTTCTCACTTTCTAGTTCACTTGTTTTGGTGTTGACTGTTTCCTTGACCTGAAGTTTGACTTTGTTTTTGTGTGAATTTCTTCGTATGGATTGGTATATTTTGTCAATCTCTATGTGTCTATTGATTGCTGATTCATTTGAATACCAGGCCTCTAGGAATTCTCTGGCATTTTTGCAGTTCCCTTTGTCTAAGATTTGAACATTGTCCCAGTCGAATTGGTGCCCGTGGTTGTCTGCATGTAGTGATATGAGGGAGTGTATGTCGTGTCTTTTGACAGCTAGTTTGTGTTCGTGAATGCGAAGACGAAGAGGGCGTCCACTTTGACCAATGTAATGTTTGTCGCAGTCGTTGCAACTTATCTTGTAGATGACGTTAGTTTTGTCTTCTTTTGCCGTTGAGTCCTTTGGTTTACATAGAACTGAGTGTAGCGACTTTGTTGGTTTATGAGCGACATCGATTCCAAAAGGTTTGAATAGTCTTGCAGTGATTTCGGAGATATCTTTTATATATGGTAGGACGACTTT
>OX235275.1:43725354-43771710 GCA_944472155.2 Trichobilharzia szidati | reverse complement strand
TCGCTGCTCTTGAATCAACACTCAAATCATCAAAATTAAGTGAAGAAACACAAGAAGAGATACGTCAAACAATAGTGCCTAAAGTTAAACAAAGAAAACGACACACACAACTCAACTCACAAGAACAAAAAGCCCTCAAAAGACTGAAAAACAGGAAAGATATCGTTATAGTACCAGCTGACAAATGAAGGACTACAGTAATCATGGACAAAGAAGAATACACTGCAAAAGCGGAAGAACTACTCAAAGATCAAACAATATACCAACAACTAACAACAAACCCCATCGAAACACTAAACAACCGCATCCAAAGAACCCTAAGCAAACTCACCAAAACGGGTCAGATCACAAAAGAAGATCAATGGCGAATGAAATCCAATGGACCCGTCATACCTCGATTCTACGGCAGACCAAAAATACACAAGCCGAATATACCTCTACGACCAATCGTATCACTCCCAGGAACCCCAACATACAATTTATCCAAAGAACTATACAGAAGACTGGAACACTTGACGAAATCATGTGATCACTCCATCCAATCTGCGACCCAATTTTTAGAGAAAATCAAAGGCATTGAAATAGACAGCCAAGAAATAATGGTATCCTTCGACGTCACGGCATTATATACTTCGATTGGACTAAAACTAGCAAAAGAAACCATGGAACAACTACTCAACAACGACGAACACATACAACAATCAAAAATGCAGCATTCAAGTTGGATGGAATGCATAAACTTGTGTCTCACAACTTATTTCCAATTCAACGGCCAAATGTATGAACAAATTCAAGGGACACCTATGGGATCACCCATATCAGGATTGATTGCGGAAGCCGTCATGCAAAGACTGGAAAACATAATTCTGCCAAACATCAAACCGAAAATTTGGATACGCTACATAGATGATACATTCGTGATAATCAAAAGAGAAAACTTAGACAATACCCACAACATAATAAACAACACCTTCAACGACATCAAATTCACAAGAGAAGAAGAATATGAAAACAAAATCCCATTCTTAGACGTCTTAATCAAACGAACAACTACAGGAAAATTAGAAACCCAAGTATACAGAAAACCAACGCACACGGATCAAATACTCAATTACAACAGTAACAACCCAACATCACACAAAATTAGCTGCATACGTACATTGTTCAAGAGAGCCAGGACTCATTGCAGCACTCCCACCTTGAGGAAAATTGAAGAAAATCATCTTATGGACGTCTTCCAAAGAAATGGATACCCACGAAACTTCATCAAAAGACATCTACCCCCAGCTCAACCAACCAAATCAAAGGCCACCAGCGAAAACACAAAGAAAGTCGTCCTACCATATATAAAAGATATCTCCGAAATCACTGCAAGACTATTCAAACCTTTTGGAATCGATGTCGCTCATAAACCAACAAAGTCGCTACACTCAGTTCTATGTAAACCAAAGGACTCAACGGCAAAAGAAGACAAAACTAACGTCATCTACAAGATAAGTTGCAACGACTGCGACAAACATTACATTGGTCAAAGTGGACGCCCTCTTCGTCTTCGCATTCACGAACACAAACTAGCTGTCAAAAGACACGACATACACTCCCTCATATCACTACATGCAGACAACCACGGGCACCAATTCGACTGGGACAATGTTCAAATCTTAGACAAAGGGAACTGCAAAAATGCCAGAGAATTCCTAGAGGCCTGGTATTCAAATGAATCAGCAATCAATAGACACATAGAGATTGACAAAATATACCAATCCATACGAAGAAATTCACACAAAAACAAAGTCAAACTTCAGGTCAAGGAAACAGTCAACACCAAAACAAGTGAACTAGAAAGTGAGAAGTCACACAAAAACAACCAATCACGTTCAGGGTCAGCAGAAGGAATGACTAACGATATTCAGACCAAAGAAGCAGCCAGCACCGAGACAAGCAAACTAGGGGATGAAATGTCACACGAAAACAACCAGTCACGTTCAAGGCTACTAGAAGAGATGACTAATAAACTCATAGAGAATTCTAAAAGCTCACTTCACATCGAAGTATGCGCTGAAGATGTTGCTCAGTAGAGCAATGAAAGCTTCGCAACCAAACCATCCAGCTCAGAGAACACAACCACACCAAATTCATCCACCTGAGCTACAAATCTTCTTTATTATATCCAAGAGCTTCAACAGAAAACATCTGCGAATTTTTATAGAACTCTTTCGAAATCCCTGACGAAGGAGAAAATATATGACGTCTTCCCAGATAATCCTGAGGAGTTTGTGTATAATCTGTCGAGTTTGAATTTAAGCCGCATTGAAATGGAAGCGCTTTCCCTCGGATTTAACTTCCATATCCCGAATAACTTTGTCAAAAGAACCGACGTCGCAGCTCAATTCGAAAACCTTTTCTATCAGCTGAATGACCTTACCCCAGTTGATGAGGACAAGAAGAGCTGGTTCAAATCTAAGCTGGTTGACGTTGCAAATCAATACCTCATTTCTCCAATGTCATATTCCAAAGTCCTTTCTGATGAGCATCAAAGAGCATTGAAAGCTCTCAACAATAATGACAGAATTGTTATATTGCGACCTGACAAAGGCTCAGGAGTGGTGCTGATGGATAAAGAGGACTACATTGCAAAGATGAAAGCTGTGTTAAATGACCCGTTGAGGTTCAAAGTTGACAATTGCCAGAAAGATAAGACTGATGCAGTTGAAAAAGTATCACAAACGCACTGAGAGATCTTCTAAAGAAGAAACTGATTGACAACAATACGTACAATGATTTGAAACCCCGAGGGTCCCGCTTGCCACACATGTATGGCTTTCCGAAGATACACAAAAAACAAGTCCCCCTGAGACCCATACTTTCGATGATCAACTCGCCCCAACATAAGGTGGCACGTTGGCTTGCGGAGAAGTTGGAACCTATTCGTCAACGGCTAGGCGTGCACACTATGAAGGACTCGTTTCATTTCTCGGAAAGTGTGAACCACATGAACGTTTTAAATAAGTTCATGGTGTCATTTGATGTAACCTCCTTGTTCACAATGATTCCAATCAACGAAACTATTGAGATCATTTGTCAGCAGTCTGATCTTCTCCCACTCCCAGAGTCGGAATTCAAACGCCTACTCCTTATGTGTACCATGGATGTGCAATTCCAATTTGACAACACTCTTTACCGCCAAATAGATGGTGTAGCTACGGGCAGTCCACTTAGCCCTGTTTTAGCAGATATATTCATGTCCAACCTTGAAAGAACAAAGTTGAAGCATGCAATCGACGAAACAAATTCCTACTGTCGATATGTTGATGACACATTTATAGTGTGCAACAATGAAAGTCATGCTTCACACTTACTCGGATTATTCAATGATGCACACAGCAATATTGAGTTTACTATGGAACATGAAAGTGACGGAAAGTTTCACTTCCTCGACATTGCCATGGAACGCCTACATTTCAATAGCTTTTGTCCAAATAGCTGTAAACGCGGTCTAGTCAAGACTGTGTACTATAGAGCGAGAAGAATATGCTCTATAGAGAAATTAGAGGAAGAATTTGAGTTTCTTGAAAAGACATTGAAGAGCAATGGGTACCCTCAAAGGTTCATCAACAAGTATGGAAGATCTGAAGTCAAAAATGTAAAACAAATCACAGTGGAAAAAAAGCCAATCTACTTTCAGCTTGATTATAAAGGTGAAAACATTACAGCGATGATCAACAGAAGGCTGAGTACATCACTAGCTATAGCCTACTCTGCAGCTAAGCTCGTTCCCGTCTATCGAACAACTTGCTCTTTGGTGCAATCAAAAATCGATAGATATCCTTCTCATGTGAACTCCAACTGTATATACAAGTTTACATGTATCTGCGGGAGCAGTTACATTAGAAGGACAGGAAGAAGGGCATATCTACGATTTTCTGAACATGTACCAAAAAGCTTACGTCTAAAGGGAACAAATTTTTTAAACAGTGCCATCGCCAGGCATCTCCTCGACACGGGTCATGAGGTGGAAATCGAGAAATCCTTTAAAATTATCAATAGACAAAGGAGCTCCATTCTCCTCAAGTTTGCCGAAGCAATTTCTATCAAACGCTTCAAACCAGATTTATGTGTTCAGAAAGAAGCAGTTATTAGTCTTTCCTTACCATGGTAACTGCATGTCTTTATTCTCTACTCTGATTACGTAATCTTTGTCTTTAACCTCACCCCTCTTTTTTATAATCTGTAATATTGCTTGTCTCTTGTTTCTATGACGTGATTTGAACTCAGTACATCGTTACCAAATTTATTAGTTACTCATCATCTTACTCACCTCTCGTCTTTATTACGTAACTCCTTTACCAGTGTATGCATACATTTATTTTGACTTGAACTGCCTGTGTAAAAACTATATGAGCACAATTTTCTGAGCACTTTTCACTAATTGTGGAACTTTCTGTCAACTGACAACATGTAAAATTTGCAAGTATGTTAAAACTTAATATATGTGTAAAACTTGGGCACTGTTGTAGTAAGTAATTCCATATTAGTTTGTTTATTTGATATATCACACAGTGAAACAGTATTATTTACTGGATGACGTTTCGAACAAAATTTATTGTTCATAATCATATCAATTATAATCACACGACTTTGACACTTGAGTTTTATACCAATAAATATGGCTATGGAGGCCGTCAGAAACGAACTCATTTCTGACCGAGAACTCGAACTTAGTACAAAAGTGCCACTTGAGGACATAATGCTGGGAGTACAGCTATGCCTGACTTCCACAGTATTTAAATTTCAAGGGAAAATATACAAACAAACTGAGGGAGTTGCCATGGGATCACCAATATCCCCAGTTGTAGCAGATATATTCATGGATAAGTCTGAAAACATAGCGATTGAAACGTCCACCCCCACCCCAAAAGTATGGTGGAGGTATGTAGATGACACATTCACTGTTTTTAAAACACAAGATATAGATAGGTTTTTCGAACACACCAACTCGAAGGTTGAAGCAATTCAATTCACTTATGAATTGGAAAATCAGGAAGGGAAGCTCCCAATGTTAGATTGCAACGTAAAGAGGAAAGAAGATGGGAAGTTAAACACTAGTGTTTACAGGAAACCCACACACTCAAACAGATTTTTAGACTTCCGATCGTCCCATCCTATGTCAGTAAAAATAGGATTGGTGAAATGTTTAAATGACAGAGCACAAAAACTAAGTAGTACCAAAGAAAATCTAAAACAGAAACTGATACACATAAAAGAAGCTCTGAAACTTAATAATCACACGGATAAATTAGTCAAGAAATATGTAAGGAAATGTAAAAATAAAATAAATAAGGATAGTAGCGATAGTGATAATAATAATAATATTAATGACGACACCAATAATAAGAAATCTAAATCATCAGTAGTAATTCCATACAAGGAAGGAACCTCGGAAGCCTTACGCAGAATTCTTAACAAGGCAGGAATAAAAATGGCATTCAAACCCACAAACTCAATTAGAAACAAGCTTTGTCGGTTAAAGGATCCTGTAGAGCCCTTAAAACAAAGCACTTTAGTTTATCTCATACCCTGTAATGATTGTCAGGTCAAATACAGAGGTCAAACTCGTAGAACAGGGGCAGTCAGACTAGCCAAACATAAAAACCTGGCAGCAAAATCTACATTGGTTGACCCAAATAAAATGAGAAATCTAGAGAATAGTTCAGCTATACCACTCACTAAATGCAGTTACACACAACCATACAATAGGATGACAGTTTTTAAATCTAATGTCACGGTGGAGGGAGCGATTGACAACAGAAGCTTTGTTTATCGAATCAACTGCAAATACATGTAATAGGAGTGATTCATCACATGTCGCCGATATCTGGAAAATTCTACTACCCCTACGACGACAAATAGGAGAGGACGAAGAAAACTATAAAACTCAAGTGTCAAAGTCGTGTGATTATAATTGATATGATTATGAACAATAAATTTTGTTCGAAACGTCATCCAGTAAATAATACTGTTTCACTGTGTGATATATCAAATAAACAAACTAATATGGAATATGTTAAGGCTTTTCTGTACGTAAAGCTCACAATTTATTTAGGCTGTAAGCAACTGATGAGAAGCCGACGAAATAAATGATGGTACCATATCATTCTGCACGAACCACTGTTGTTCTTGCTTTATTGAAATTCATCAAGGGGAATAAATGCATGAAGTTTCTCAAGAAGAAACTATTAGAACGAACGAACAGGGTAGTGCCGATCGTTCAATAAATATGTCGGAGGAAGGGGAGATGGATCGAGCATACATTGATTAGGCCGTAAAATGACATCGCACGCCAGGCCTTCTCTCGAGTGGAATCCCCACGGGAAGTGATGAGTTGGTCGTTTGTGGAGGGTGACATGGAGGAGATCGTGTGAGGAAGAGATGAGAGAGTTCGCTCAATCGTGGACCCAACTGAAAAGGGCGGGAGAAAACAGAACAAAGTGTAGATGTGTTGTTTAAGCCGTGTGTTCCACTCGGAACGTAAGGGAATAATATATATGTATATATACACATATCTATAATATTAGCCTGTTGGGTAGGCTTTTCCTGATCCTGAGTGATCCAATTCTCTGAACCCTATAAAATAACTGAGTGACTTGACGTTAGTGCTGAAAAATCCGTATCTTGTTTTGTTTTCCCCCCAGCATAGATATAACATGAAGTAAACATTTCGATTAGTCCATTATCAGACTAGTTGAATTACGAGTTGATATTCACATGTGAAGTATAACCGCTTAAGCTACTATGCAGTACTATCACTACATTTAGCTAGTCGGATGAATTGGTGATATCTATTTATATACGTGTAAAACTTGGGCACTCTCTGGTAGTAAGTAATTCCATATTAGTTTGTTTATTGGATGTATCACGCAGTCTGTGAAACAGCGTTATTATTGTTCACTGGAGGACACAGTTTCGAACAAAATTTATTATTGCTCATAATCATATCATCAATTATAATCACATGACTTGGGAACTTGAGTTTTATTGTTTTCTTTGTCCTCTCCTATTTGTCGCCGTTGTAGGGGTAGTAGAATTTTCCAGATATCTGAGTGGACAGGTGTTGAATCGTTCTTATTCAACGTATTCTCCTCATTTGATTCGATAAACAAAGCTTCTGTTGTCAGTCGCTCCCTCCACTCTGTGACATTAGATTAGAAAACTGTAATCTTTGACCTATGTATTTGACCTGACAATCATTGCAAGCGGGGTATTAGATAAACTAAATTGTTTTGTTTTAAAGGCTCCAAAGTCATGATCCTTAAACCGACAAAGCTTGTTTCTAATTGATTTGTTGGTGACTTGAATGCCAGCCACTTTCATTCCTGCTTGCATTGTTGAGAATTCTCCGGCCTAAGGTTTCTGAGGATCCTTCTTTGTATGGAAGTACTACTGATGATTTAGATTCCTTACTGTTGGTGTTGTCATTATCCTGTACATGTTTGACAGGCATGTCGTCATTAATATTATTATTATCACTATCACCACTATCATTATTTACTTTATTTTTATTTTTACATTTCCCTACATACTTTCTGACTAATTTATCAGGTTTTCACTATTTGGTGAAATGTTTAAGTGACAGAGCACAAAAACTAAGCAGTAGCACGGAAAATCTAAGACAGGAAGTGAGGAATATCATAAGAGAAGCTTTGAAACTGAATAATCACCCTGATAAATATGGCGATATCTATAACTTTTTAAAAGCCTTAAAAAAAACACTTACACATGTTGTATGTGTTAGCATCTGTTACCATATAATCTTTTCTTGCACATTTTTTTCTTTTAGTTTTTTCAAATCATGTTCTACAGATATTTTAAACAAATATTTTGTTCAATGTTTCATCGGAAGTATTCTTGGCGGAGGTGTTTAGCATTCAGTAGTATTAGTAGTGTCACAACAGCAGTAACCTGGTATTCTATGTTTTATCCTATAAAGTTATATCATATTTCTTCTACAGAGACGACAACAGCTAAAACGCCATTTAATCGAAATATTGACTTTCCATTATTATTCGCCTTACAATTACAATTAGATTGTACAATTAGTTTTATAAATCAATTACTTAAAGAATTTCAAACACTTTTAATCAATATGGAACATCTTAGTGTAGAATATGGTCAATTACAATCAGCCTATAATGATATTGCTAATAATAATAATGAAGAAATTGATGAACTCCTCTTAGAAGTTAGATCTCAATGGTCAATGTTAACTCAAAAACTTGATAATGCCGAGATTGTTATCCGATCAGCTATGAATACACTGCGTAATTCGCTAGAGACTGCATTTCTCTGTGAAGAATATCTTAAAACTGCAACAACGACAACAGCTCCTAGTTCTATGCCTAATGAAAGCATTTCTACTACAGGTCAAAGTGGTTTACACTTTTATCATATTGAGAAAGAGTTTATCAGCCTTGTAGAGAAACGTAAAGAGATTTTCCGGTTGTGGACTAGTCAAACAGCTGAACATATTAAACAATTTGGTAAATCATAAAGATCAAGGCATTTTTGTACAGAAAACGAAAAAAAAATATATTTTGCTAATAAATTGTTTATATTTGAGTACTCTTCACTTTTCTCTTGTCCGTGGTTCTCTATTTTTTGTTGTTGTTGTTGTCTGCTTTGTATACCAAACACGGGGATTGTTTTGATGAAAAGTTGTGCTTTACCAGATGGGTTATTATTATTATCATTGTTCCCTTGGGTTCCTAGTGGAACATAGGGCTTCAACTGCACGTCTCCACTTGCTTCTGTCTTGTGCTGTACTTTCCACCTGCATCCATGTTAGTCCATACTGTTTCAGCTTCTCTTCACACGATCTCCTCCAAGTCACTCTTGGACGTCCCACTCACCGCTTCCCTTTCGGGTTCCACTCGAGCTATGGCCTGACGTGCGATGTCACCCAGCGGCCTCCTCAACGAGTGTCCAATCCATCTCCACTTTCTCCTGCATATTTGTTAGGCGATTGGTTCTTGTTTTGTTCGTTCCCATAGTTCCTTGTTTGTGATTCTTTCCGGCCATCTGATCTTGAGTATAGAGCGAAGACAGTTGTTATAGTACTGTTAATTTAGAAGTAGTATTTAGGTGGATCAGTAGTTTTGCAATTTTTAACTAGTTTTGTAGAGTTTAATGTGCCAGTGGGGGTTCATTAGTAGAATGCTGAGAGGTCTGGCTTCGATTCCTGGTCAGTGCATTCTTTAACTTCGCCTAGTCTATTTTTATAAACAACAAGAGATATGCCAGACAAAATTTCATAGTTTGTCCAAGGGTTGGGTTATCTACTACTGCACGGAAATCAAGACCGCAGGAGGTAGCGGTTGTCACCAGGCGGCATTCCCTGTGTCTTTGATTTTGAAGTTTTATTCATAAGGCAGTGGAGCAGCGTCAAAAGCTACGTCCTAATGTTTTCCACTGACAAAAAAGAGGTGCATACTTTATTCATTCCTTGCTGATTCTCCAGCCCATGTACAGTATAAATTTGGAATAAGAGTTTTCCAGTTCCCCTAGGTAGATCTGTATATAGAAAATCACAACAAGTGGGGATTCAGCGAAGAGACTCTTTTCAACAACGAATTTATCATCAAGCTTTACAATCGTCTATACACATGGTTTTTAAGAAGGGAATTGAATCATAGCTGTGAATGCATAAAATAATAATAATAGTAGTATGAAATGCAATTAAAACTAAAATGTTTGTGATTATAGTCATAGTTAAATGTCAACTTGAAGGACAAGATCCCACTGTTGACCAACTCTATGTGTGTTTATCCATTCACTTGCTCGTGTGGAGCTAGGTATATCGGTTGTTCGACTCGAGTTTTGTCCAACAGAGTGTAAGAACACTATCCTGCATGGTTATGAAGAGGTGGAAGTGGAGCAATAAGAATCGCGATCATTGAACATGCGGTCGATAATGATCACCCCATCTGTATAGCCTCCGCCTTTAAAGTCATCTACAAGGCAGAAACTGATTTACCCAAATCACTACGTAGTCGAATCATCTGTATTGCTGAAGCTTTGGCTATCGAAACAGAAAAGGCAGATCTCTGTGTACAGAAAAAGTTCGTTCAACCCCTCCAACTTTCATGGTGTTAATCCCTCTATGCTAAAGTATGGTAATCCCTAATCATATTTTAGCTCTACCAATTTTTCATTTTGTCTATTCAATTGTCTATTCTCACTTTGAACTGTCCCCGGTATTATTTCACTTGCTCCACTTCTCATTCTAAATCAATTCTTTTTTTTACAACGTTCAATTCCATGCTACCAAATTTCACACAATATTACGTAAGGTTTTTATTTTATTCGATTTGTCTACTAATTCTATAACTGCACACCCTTTTTCAAGTTCTATCCATCCTATGAGGTATTCCATATATGACATTAATTTACTTTGCCACTGGATATTTAACTATGATTATAATCACAAACATTTTAGTTTTAATTGCATTTCATACTACTACTTCTATCATTATTTTGTGCATTCACACCTATGTTTCAATTCCCTCACCGGATATAACTTCTTAAAAACCATATGTGTATATACGATTGTGCAGCTTGATGATAAATTCGTTGAAAAGGCAGTCTCTTCACTGAATTCCCACTTGTTTTGATTTTCTATATGTTACAATGAGAATTTTCCATGAGATCTGTGTATATCTATCACCAGTCTGGTTGTTTTGCAAGCACCAGACGTTTGTATTCGTCGTTTCACTTTTGTGTGAGGAACACACCCCCCCACCACCGGGGCATAAAGGCTGTGAGTAGGACTTACCTGGTACAGGCTGTGAACGCATGGCCACACGTGACAGCAATCCGACAGGAAGACTGATGTCTACCCACCGGTTTATAGCGGCCGCCTAGACTTCTATTAGGCAGTGGTAGACTCGGAAAGAAGGGAAGGCTGGACTAGCATGAGACTAGTAGTAAGCATACCTCATAAAAAATAGCCTCACACAACTACTACTGAAACTCTGAGTCTTGAAGCTTTATACTCCATTTTGGAATTCATGAAATAAAAAATGAAGAAATTATTGCACTGACATTAGACCTATTTTGAATTACTTTATCATTTGATTAAGAAGTACTGTTGGTGTAGATGTTGGAAGTGAAATTGAAATCCTTATCAACATCTAAAGCCGTCAATTGCCTGTAGAACTAAGTTAGCGGATAACCATCTCTTGTCTCAAGCTGGCATAGAATCTCTTTGTGTTGACACATTGTCATTTAAAGTAGATGCATGGGCTTAAAAGTTGAATCCCCCATAAAACCAATATTAGTTGGGGAATGATTGTGAGTCAGGGAGTACTGGACAGTGTTGCTTTCAATGACCTATCTATCTCTCCAGCTGAAATTGACCCGTGAACAAAGTCTACATTGAAATTAATTCTAGTTTAAATACCTTTCCGTGCATGTTTTAAACCTCTAAATCACAATGTCCTGTACCTGAAACCCTTTTAGATCAAGTAGAAAATATATCATCTACTCATTGACATTTGACTGCTGTGA
This sequence comes from Trichobilharzia szidati, assembly GCA_944472155.2. Lineage (NCBI taxonomy): Eukaryota > Metazoa > Platyhelminthes > Trematoda > Strigeidida > Schistosomatidae > Trichobilharzia > Trichobilharzia szidati. Next base: position 43,760,148 of record OX235275.1, on the reverse strand, counting down.
ACTAGGGCTCTATTAGACTTAACAGGCGACTTTTAGTTAATGGATTACACATGGTATTTTACTTAAAGACGATTAGATAACCAAACAGTTTGACCAGCAAATCACATAGTCTCTTAATTATTTAAATGCACTGTCGTGTATATGTGGCTGATGAGTATTATTATTATATTATTATTATTGTTTCCTTTAGTTCCTAGAGGAACATAGGGCTTCAGCCGTGCGTCTCCATTGCGTTCGTTTCTCTGCTAGAGTTTTCATCTGGCTCCAAGTCTGCCCACACGTTTTCATCTCCTCTTCACATGACCTCCTCCATGTCACCCTCGCACTGACGACCAACTCGCCACTTCCTGTTCGGGTTCCACTCGAGCAATGGCCTGTCCAGTGATATCACTTGATGGTTTCCTCAGAGTATGGCCAGCAAATCCATCTCCATTTCTTCCTGCCTATTTGTTTCACAATCGGTTCCTGTTGGGTTGGTTCGCTCCCAGAGATCTCTGTTGTTGATATTTTCTGGCCAGCCATCTGATCTTCAGTATTGAGCGAAGACAACTGTTAATGAAGGTCTGTAGTTTGTTTGAGATGCTCTTCATAACGCGCCAAGTCTCTGATCCGTATAGCAGTTAGCACTGACTGACTTCACATTGGAGTTGAAAATCCGGATCTTATTTTCCATGCTGAGTGCTGGGTGTTGACCTCCACACAGACTTGAGAGTAGTGAAAGCTTGTCTTGCTTTTCCGATTCTTGCTTTGATATCCTCGTCAGTTCCGTTCGCCTGTAGTTGAAACGATGCTTCCCAGGTTGATAGGTGAAGGTGATATATATATATATATTTGTTTATCAGTTTGACTACTGGAAATTTTCTAACTTTTTGTTTATCTGATGTTGGACCAATGAAATTTGAACAGATGTGACGTCATTTAGTTCAATTTTAGATTTTCCCGTTGATTGATAGGACCGAAGTGGTCGGTCTCAGGTTGACATGCTGGCTTCTTGTGCAGATGCTTCGAGGATATCTGGGCATGTAATTCGAAGTTAATTGGTTGATGTTAACTAGCAGTGGAATCCAGGACCTATTTGAAACTATGGGCACTGGGTTCGAGCCTCGTTGGGAACATCACCACTCACTGTGGAATGTAGGTACATCCCGATGACGAGTCCCAAACAAAACAAAATGCGCATCTTGGATTCCACTGCTATTTACCATCCACCAATTAATTTCGAGGTGTGATATCAGTTAGAGAATATAAGAACAAAAAGTTCAGCGAAGAGTCTCTTTTCGGCGGTGAATTCATTCGCTTACATATAATTGTTCTTTCTCTCCCTGTGTACATTAGGATTGTCAAACAAAAATCAAAATTAGTTAGAGTTATTGTTTACGTCATCAAAATGTTTCAAAAATGTAATGAGTAATCAAAGTGTGACTATCTGGGGGGTGGGGGGGAAGATTGGTAAATATTGACAAGGGTTGTGTAATATGAAAGACATCCAGAAAAATTATATGTTAATAAAAGAGCATGGCGATAAGTGTGGAGAGAGTAAATAAAGGGTTAGTTAAGAAAAAAATGTTATTTAAATATCATACAAAAACTCAAAAATAGTATTAGGAACGATGTAGTCGGACCTGGAATTATACCCCAAAGTAGAAGGAGAAGATGGATAAGTTTCTTATGTGTGCGTCGGTGGCACAGTGGTTAGGACTCTCTCCGACCATGCACATGGTCCGAAGTTCGATCCCCTGCCGGCGCACACCTGATATCAATGGTCGGCCTGCATAATTTAGGCTGCCGATATAACATGGTGAAAATACGGTGTGGAATCAAGCTATAATCAAAATAAAAAAAATAAATAAATCAGGGTGTTCTATCCGGATCCCGAGGGCCATGGCAATGCAAAGTATGCAGAAGCTTACCGTTTTCGGGAGGCTTCTTCTGACTTTGTAGATGACTTTGAATGAATTCTCTTTACATATTGAGTGACCAGTGTTGGATATTTGTTCAATTTAAGCACTCCTTATTGATCCACTTATGTTTTCGTAGCCAAGCGGGATAATGTTTCTTGACTCTTTTACTCATCGAAAGACCTATATATCTGTCTCGCTCCCTATTATCAAGTGAATCGATAGATATACATAGAAGTGGTCAGATGCGATAGTTTATCTTTGGAGTTGTTGAAGAACAATAAGTGGCATGAGAATACCAATCGTAATGTAGCAGGAGAGAATATTCTTTTCAGGGCGTTAAATATTCTTCCCTGTAAGATGTTGGCCAGAAGGTCACCCTTGAATTCCACATTCATGTATACCATCTTTTTCGGCACAGGGATTGTTTGTCGTTTGTTGATTTTCGGTTTTATGTGTTTATCTATAAAGCGTGGTGGATAGCCATTCTTAAGTAGTGTCTTTCTCAAAGGAGTGTGATCTCTTCTTCTACTGATTCGGCGCTGCAGATTCTATGGATTCTAGTCGCCAGAGATATTATCACGTTCCACTTGCGATTGATGCGTACCCAACTGTAAACGCTTGTCAGCTGGCCGTTCCACGTAGGCTTTCGATGTATTGATCTGTTCAAAGTCCCGTCAGTATTCTGTGTTAGTCAGATGTTCAGAAAGGAGGTTGACTGTTCAGTACCTACCTACCTACTTCAGTTGTGAATTTGATGGCTGCTGGGTGGCAGCTATTGGTCACAGATGATAAAAGCGTCATCAAAGTACATTTTGTACAACAGAGAAGTTGTCAGTTGTCGGTTTCAACGGACCATTTCCCAAACTTGCCAATGAAAATATCTGCAAGTAATATGGGCCTAATGGTGATCTCATAAGCACACCATCTTGCCGTCTATAAATAAGTATTACCATTGAATGTGAATTGAACGTTCAAAGTGCCTCTAAGTAGAAGTTCTTTTAACTTGGGGGTCGGTATTCCGATATTCAAATTGCTGTCTTCCAAGTACTTGCATAAGAAACAAATCATCTCCGTAATCAAGGCATTTGTAAAGAGAATGACTGAAAACAAGGGAGTACTTGACAGTCATTTCTTTCCTCGTTTTTGACACTCTGCCATAACATGCACGCCTCACGTCATTACTCCGGGGATTGAACTCAAGACCTTTAGGTTTTAGGCAATCCCAACTTCTGTCGATGTTTACGACATACAACACCAATCACCAGCCAATATCATCGGCGAGTATAATTTCTCATCTGAGATTTTATGGATCTTAACTGGATCATGATAATTTCCGCTAAAATTCCAGGCAGTTTGATTCTCTACTCAATCATGAGGGAGTATTAGATTTATTTGTAATTTGAAACCAATCAAATCCAGGTAGACTAACTGGGCCCGAAACCCGATAGGTACGTTACTGTACACGGAAGTTCAACTGGTCAGGGTAGAGAACAAATACTCACCAATGACCATTGGTTGATAGTAGCGGTAAAATCACGAATTAGTAGAAGTTAGAATTCATTAGCTGGCCATTATATCAGATTCCAGCTACTGTGTCGCATGCAAATCAACTACATGTAGTCGATTTGTCAAGCTAACATTGACTTCGGGCGCCATGTAGACGCTTTCGGTTAAAGCTTCGGTTTCAGTGCAAAGGTAGGACAATCCATACATATTATTATTATTGTTCCCTCGGGTTTCTAGTGGAACATAGGGCTTCAACTGCACGTATCCACTTGCTTCTGTCTTGTGCTGTACTTTTCACCTGTATCCATGTTAGTCAACACTGTTTCAACTCCTCTTCACACGATCTCCTCCATGTCACCCTTGGACGTCCCACTCGCTGCTTCCCTTTCGGGTTCCACTCGAGCTATGGCCTGACGCGCGATGTCACCCAGCGGAGGCCTCCTCAGCGAGTGTCCAATCCATCTCCACTTTCTCTTGCATATTCGTTGAGCCATTGGTTCTTGTTTTGTTTGCTCCCATAGTTTTTTGTTGGTGATTCTTTCCGGTGGCCATCTGATCTTCAGTATAGAGCGGAGACAGTTGTTGTTGATAAAGGTCTGCAACAGGCTGTTGGAAATATTCTTTGTGACACACTGGCCAAGTTTCTGATCCGTATAGAAGAACTGACTGACTTGACGTTTGTATTGAAAATCCGAATCATTTCGTTGTTGATGCTGAGTGACGAAGATTTCCAGATTGGTTTCAGGTTGATGAATGTGTTTCTCGCCTTCCCGATTCTCGACTTGACATCCTCGTCCGTTCCTCCTGTAGTTGAGACAATGCTCCCTACCTGGAGAAGTGAATGAAGTAACCTCTTTCAAACCCCTCCCGTTGATGGTGATTGGCACTGGATGTTGCTGCTGTTGTTGTTGTTGGTTGGTTATTTTCATAACCTCCATCTTGTCTTTGTTCACCTGGAGTCCATACATATACATAGAGTTAATAAGTCTAAGAAGGCGGCTATTAAATGCCAAATATGAGTTAGCGAACCAATAAAAACCAAGGGGTACTGGGAAGCTGTTTCGTCCTAGTTTGCAACTGGTCAGCAGGACACGACCACTGGGATTCCTTCACAGAAGCTTCCAGTTGCAAGGAAAGCTGATGCTTGCTACTGACTGGCTACTAGACGAAGTTGTTTGGAGTTGTAGTGAGATGATGTGATCAGTGGTGTCCATCAGGTCGGGGGGGGGGGGGGAGGATGGTCGTGTTAAAATCACGAATTAGTAGAAGTCAGAATTCAAGAGCTGGCCATTGGATCAGGTTCCAGTGACTGAATGGTGTATGCGCCTGACTTGTAACCGTAAGGTCGTGGGTTTGAACTCCGGTGGGTGGGCGGTCACTGTTGATGAGCCCGAAATCGGCACAAAACAGACCCATGTGCAGTACTCCATATAGCTGGTTTTCAGTGGTTCTCTAACTGATATCATTCCGTGGCCAAAATTGAAAAACAAAAGTCAAATCTTTACAAACAAACAAAATAACTCTTGAAAACTTGAACAAAAATTACATTTTTCTTTGATTTTCCACTTATTTTAGATGATACAACTTCAAGAAGTACATCAAGAACAGGAAGAACAACACCAACAACAACAGATTCAACAAAATCATCATGCCTGTAATAATGAAGATATTTTAAACCAAATTAAAGCCTCTGTTCATAATTTATATGAATTTAAAACGAAATATTTAAACGAATGGGCTGATAAATATGGTGTATTAAATGATTCAATGTTTCAATCATGGATGCAAAGTGATACAATCTGTTCAATGATCAATGAATCATGTGAATTAATGAATAAGAAAAATGAATTAGTCCAATTGAAATTTGAACAGACAATATCTATGCTGAAGGCATATGAATCAATATTCATGCATACATCATCAGTATCACCGTTACAAAAAGCAGAGTTTTGTTATCAATATGGTAGAGTGAGTTCATCCTTTTTCTTTGTAAATGATTTTTAAAAAAAATGCCCATTAAATTTGTTTTTTTTTTTCTCTCGCTAAAGAATGGTTAGTGAACAAACAATATTCACCCTTTCGATGAAGTCTTCTTGATCAGGTTCTGCAGTCATGCATATAAATAATAGTGAATGAATTAGTGTTATGACACAGTGGTTAGAACTCTCGCCAACCATGCACATGGTTCGGGGTTCAATCCCCCGCTGATGCACACCCGATATCTATGGTCGGCCTGCAAAATTTGGGCTACCGATATCCATGCTGAAAATTCCATACTTGTACTGAAAATACGATGTGGCATCAAGCTGTAATCAAAAAAAAATATTAATGTTGTTCAAATAACATTGAATCAGTAATAGATAATAATAGTGATAATAATAACAATGGATTACAGTTCCATAGCATCAACATACGAATACACTACACTGAATATCAGACAGGCAAATTTAATAATAATAATAATAATAATAATTTGCTTTATTCCAGAAACAGTAGAAGTGGTACAGTGTGGAATTTTCAGCACATATCTATAATATTTGCATCTAATTTTATCAAACATTTAAAAGGAGTATTTCAAAAAATAAATATAAAGGCAACAAAAACAAACACAAAAATAATAAAAAATGCCAAGAAGTAGAAAGGAAAATAAATAAATAATATTTCAGTATTGGGTAGTGGAAGCTATGATATGTTTATGCATGGTGACAGTAAAGCTATAGTCATACAAGAAGTTATGTAATGATATTTAAGAATGTTTATCGCCAAGATGATCAGTTAATTTGATTGAAACAACTCTAAACAATCATAAAATAACATTTCAGGGTTGTTGTTTTGTTTTTTATTGTCAGGTCTAATGCATTGTTTGTAGTGGTAGTGTGAGTAATCCTGAGTGATACAAAATTTTTTAAGGTGGTGACAATGGCGTTCACAACCAATGATTGTCAGTTTAATATTGCCGAAAAGTATAGAAAATAAGAAAAAACAACCACTAAACTAATAATTACATGATGGTTAATGACAGGACAATTTTGTACTACTCATAGTGCTAATATAGTCGGAACCAGTAGATACACAAAAGAAGGAATAGAGTAAAGTACAAAACAGTAAGCCAATGTTAGCAATTTAGGTAGCTAAGTGTGTTTAAGAAGGTGTTCACTATAGAATACAGAATAAGAGAGAAATAAAAGAGCCTAAAATTATGTTATTAACAACAAAGTAATTCATAGGTTTCGTGCTTCACATTGTCTCTGTCACTTAGAACACGGGCCAAGTATGGTATCGTTGAGTTCCTGTACTTGGTTGTACGAGCATAAATTTTTTTGTACTGATTTCTAGTTCTACTTGATGAGATACAAGGCGAGAGTTGGGAAGAGAGGGGGTGTTGGGGGTCGGAGAGTATGGTTTTAGACCATTTTTCGCACGTATTCAGATGCCTTTCAACTAATGTAGTGACTAGCTGACTGAGTTTTACACCACTAGTCCTACTGGCTACCTTCAACATCCTTCTCAGGATGGTATAGTCCTTTTTCAGTAGACCAGGAAAGACTAATGGGTCAGCAGTAAAGTAGAATAGTTAAGATACAAGAGTTGACAAATTGTAAAAGTAGAGGTTGGGTGATTCCAGATTGTCTAAGTTTCTTAATGTAGTAGGTTAGACAGAACACTTTCTTAGAAATCGTTAGGATGTGGGATGTCCAAGTAAGGTCGGGAGATAAAACTAGACCAAGGTATTTTGCATTTGACTTAGTTTCAATTTTAGTCCCCTCAATGCAACAGGCTTCATGAGTAATTACTAGTGTTTTTAGATTTCGTTTATGCCTAAGGGAAAAGTCAATAGTCTGGCATTTTGAGGGATTCAGCATGAGACCACTTAGTTTAGACCACTGACTGATGTCCGACAGGAAGCTATTTAATTTGAAACAGTCTGACTGAGACTTAATGGGAAACGATACAGACATGTCATCTGCATATTTGACGAAGTTGATTTCGTCTGAAAGAGGTAAATCATGTAAGAAGAAGGAAAAGAGAAACGGAGGGGAGATAATAATACAATCAATTACTAAAAATATTCAACAAATGAAAAGAAGGCGTTCAGCGAAGAGACTCTTTTCGGCGAATTCATTCACTGAGCTGTACAATCGCATATTTATACAATTTTGTTTGTGTGTGTGTACATTAGATTTATAAAGTTTAGATAATTATGTAATATAAGTAATTTTTGGCTTGGAAACAAACGTTAAGATGGAAAATAAAATAGAATTGATTAAGTGAGTAGAATTCAGATGAGGTCAGGTTGGAAACAGTGTTAATGAGTGGTGGTTAAAATCAAATAAGGGTGGGGTTAGAGAATAATACAGTTGAAAATAAGTAAGTTAATCGGATGACGTAACTCAGTTGACTAGAAATTGGACGTGGGTCAAGTTAGTAACATTGTTAATGAGGGTAGAGATTACAAAAGGGTGGGGTAGAGAGGGTGGGTAGTCAACTGAGTTACGTCATCCGATTAACTTACTTATTTTCAACTGTATTATTCTCTAACCCCACCCTTATTTGATTTTAAACACCACTCATTAACACTGTTTCCAACCTGACCTCATCTGAATTCTACTCACTTAATCAATTCTATTTTATTTTCCATCTTAACGTTTGTTTCCAAGCCAAAAATTACTTATATTACATAATTATCTAAACTTTATAAATCTAATGTACACACACACAAACAAAATTGTATAAATATGCGATTGTACAGCTCAGTGAATGAATTCGCCGAAAAGAGTCTCTTCGCTGAACGTCTTCTTTTCTTTTATATTCAACAAATGCCATTAAGCTGCAAAGTTCATTCTTGAAATTGAAAACGAATCTAAAATCCCTTCTCTTAATGGTGAACTTACAAGGAGAGCTGATGGAACTTCAAGAAGGTCCATCCATAACAAAACCACATGGAACGGCTAGCTGATAAGCTTCTACAGCTGGGTACCAATCAGTCGGGAAAGAAACCTAATTAGATCACTTGCCACTCGCGTCCGACGCATCTGCAGCTCTGATACCCTGGAAGGAGAACTACACTTCCTGAAAGAAATCTTCATACAAAACGGTTATCCACCGAGATTCATAGACAAAAACATCAAACAGGAAATGCGAAAGCAAGAGACTCCCTCCGTGCGAAAAAGGATACTTTATATGGACCTTGACTTCAAAGATGATATCTTTAGGAAGAGAATTTCCACTTCTTTAAGAAGAACTTTCTTTGCGGCAACATTGAGAGTGGTGTTCTCCAGTCGCCCGCTTATCTGCAGAAGCCCAAAAGACAAGATCCCGCACCTGACCACTTCTATGTGTATATATCAGTTCACCTGTTGCTGTGGAGCCAGGTACATCGGTCGTTCAATGCGCATCCTGTCAAAAAGGGTCAAAGGACACTATCCAGCGTGACTGCAGAAACGCCTCCTTCAAAGTAATCTACAAAGTGAAAAACAACCTACCAAAGACAATACGTTTCTGTCTTCTTTGCATTGCAGAAGCCCTAACCATTCAGTTGGAATAATCAGAACTATGCATACAAAAGAAAATTGTCCAACCACTTCTACTCTCATTGTAACAACTCCTTTTATTTGACTTAACTTTTGTTTGTATGCTTATTTTTCTAACTACTTAAAACTCTTGCGTAATTCCGTATGTTATTTTGTTTCCATGTACACCCTGAGCACAACTCTTTCATCAAACTATTCACGTTATTACGTAATTCTTCTTTAACAATCGTTTGTGACAACTCATCACTTTTGTTACTGTCCTCTTATATCAACATCCAATTCATCTGAACTTACTAATTTTATTTTCGTTTGACAAATTTAGTGTACACACACATGCAAAACAACCATACATATTTGCGATTGTACAGTTATGAAAATGAATTTGCCGAAAAGAGCTGAACTGTTGGTCTTCTGTCTATGAATATTCGAATGGGAATTTTTCATGAATAATACAATTTCATGAATTTATAGACTGGTCAGGGCAGTAGTAGTGGTTGGTTGAACTTGTTTCTTCTGCACACAGAGCACCGGTTGTTCTAGGTGAATCACAATAGCCTTCACTGTTAGGAGTATGTGGTACCCGGTTGTTTTTGGCAATTTGTTTGGTACCTGATAGATGAGGGAGAACTACTCTTCGTTATTAGGAACTCTGAAAATTGTTTCAGCCTTATAGTCACGCTTTCGAGACTAGTAAGTAACTCGGAAGGAATACATTCTATGACACTATTTGTCATCGTCTTCACTGTGTGATCACTGTCCGATTCCCGTACAACTTACCGTAATTCACCATCAGCTTCAAAAAACTTAATACCTTCGTCATTGTATCTTTCTTTTGGAGTTCTCATACAGTTGCGAAATTACGAAAGCATCATTGGAGAGGCATCGATAAAACGTGCGTGCTCCACTTCTAAGTGTATTGCTGCTTTAGACAAGTAGACGTGCAACCATATCTTTCATGTGTGGAGCATCTTTGCTTCACTGCAAAAGGGTCAAAGTCTTCTACTTCAGTGCAGGAATACCGAGGATCTGTTGTCACCCTTGCCTACGCATTGCTATGCGCCTTCCAAATTTTGAATTATGGTGAACAGTATGACAGAATGAGTTTTACGCCATATTACTGGATGTATTCCTGAACTCAACACCTTCCTAATACCCAGTCTTTCAGTGAAATATATTAGTTCACCTCTGATGATGGGGTTTGGCTGCTTGATACGATGGAAGTGTAACTTGTATTTGCTTTTTTTGATGTGATTGTATTTTGTGAGCTGGATAGTTTATTTGCAAAGCTTTCATTGCCCTACTAGGCAATATCTTCAGTGCATATTTCAATTCGAGTTGAATTAAGCTTTAAGATTTCTCCATGAGTTCACCATCAGTCATCTCTCCTGGTGTGTGACCTTTAACAACGTCATGTTTGGTTGTTTTTGTGTGTTTTCACACCTTCTAGGCTACTTGTATTGGAACTGATTGTTTCCTTGACTTGAAGTTTGACCCTTTGTGTGTGAGATTTCCTTCTTATTGATTGGTAAATTTTGTCTATCTGGATGTGTCGATTCACTGAAATACCAGGCAGCCTTCTAAAAATTCTCTAGCATTCCTGGTGTTGCCTCTGTCTTATATTTGAACACTGGTTGTCCCAGTTGAATTGATGTCTGTGGTTGTCTGTATGCAGTGAGGTGATATGAGTGAGGGCCTGGATGTCATGTCTTTTTACTGCTAGTTTATGTTCTTGGATGTGAAGACGAAGGGGACGTCCACTTTGGCCAATGTAGTGTTTTTCGCAGTTGTTACAATTTGTTTTGTAGATGATGCTGGTTTTATCTTCTTTCGTTGTTGAGTCTTTTGGTTGACACAAAACCAGGTGAGTGAAGTGATTTTGTTGGTTTGTGTGCAACATCAATTCCTAAAGGTTTGAAGAGTCTTGCAGTGATTTCTGAGATGTCCTTTATATCATCCTACCATATATAAAGGACATCTCAGAAATCATTCCAGTGAATCATCAATCAATAGACACATCAAGATAGACAAAATTTATCAACCGATAAGAAAGAAACCTCGCACACAAAGGGTCAAAGTTCAAGTCAAGGAAACAATCAGTTCCAACTCAAGTAGCGTATGGGGTATGAAAACACAAAAGCAATCAATCACGTCCAAGGTCACCAGGAGAGATGATTAATAAACTCGTGGAGAAATCTAAAAGCTCACTTCAAATTGAAGTATGCGCTGAAGATGTCGCCTAGTAGGGTGATGAAAGCTTCGCAAATTAACTATCCAGCTCAGAGAACACAACCACATCAAAATCATCCACCCACTGAGCTACAAATCTTCTCCATCATATCTAAAACTTGTATTTGTTGTCTGAACTGTAGTCATTCATATATGCTCTGTCCCAGTTTGGGACTCTAGTGAGAACTCGTGACCATTGGGTTCCATGAAATCAATCGGTCTTACGAATAAATACTGATCGATGACGTTAGCTGTCAGTGGCGTTTATATATCGCAAATTGTTGAATTTTAGAATTCAAAGCGTAATGGATTTTCTCCCGTTGGCTAAAATGGATAACGGACTCACCTCATAACCTGCGGGTCCTCCTTTATGGCTGTGAGACCTGGCCATTGAGAGCGGAAGACATGAAAAGATTAGCTGTCTTTGATCATAGGTGCCTGCGTTCTATCTCCCGTGTGAAGTGGTATAATAAGGTGAGCAATATTGAGGTTAGGCGTCGAGTGCTAGGTAAGGAGGGGAAATCAGTCGACGAGACTGTGAAATTACATCGACTGAGATGGTTAGGACATGTGTTACGTATGCCTAGTCATCGCCATCCTCGACGGGCAATGTTAGCTGACATAGGGTCAGGTTGGAAAGGAGCTAGCGGCGGTCAAACGAAAACATGGCACTAGTCAATGAAATCTAAAACAGTTAGTCTAGGCCACGTAGGAAGATGTAGACCTCCTGACTGGTTGGGGTCCTCGTGATGGTAAAAATCAGTGGTTGGAAACAATTGGTGACATGGCTCAAAATCGTTTTCAATGGCTGGTGCAGATGCATCCACTCGTTCTGACTTATGATTTCCAATGAAACTGTTTTGTTCTTCGTTATTACTATTCCTTTGTCTCACACCTCTGTTTACTGTCTATATTATGCATTTCTCCTACTTTCTTCTCTTCCTTTGTGTGCTGAGTAAAGTGTGGCGACTTGAACTGCCGCACATATGTGCAAAGTTCTATGTCGAAAACAGACAGGCAGATAGACTGCGGGTCCTAGGTATGATCTTGGATGTGGGGAAAGACAGTATGTGTTGCTGGAGAGTCTCAGGCAAGGACAAAACGACTGCCCAGTACTCCATGGTGTGGTTTTCAATGGCTCTCTAACTGAAGCCTTTACTTTTTACATTTTAAAAAAATGCTTCTTTTATTGTACATTTGAATTTAGGCCTTTAATGCAATTGATTCAGACATGTATACTGGAAATCTTCATGATACCGAGGAGAATGATTTAACCTGTCAAGCAATTCAATGGTTGACTAAGGCGTTGAAATTCAATCCTCAGCATACAGATGCTTGGTGTGAATTAGGTGATTCATGTTGGCGACAAGGTGATCCTGTACAGGCTGCCAGTCATTTTCGTCAAGCGTTAAAAATTGATGTAAGTTTATTATTGATTTTCTTGTTGATGATGTGAATGGCCTTTCCCCCCTCCATATTTCTTCTCAGAATTAATATACACAATATATGATATACTTAAGATATCTGTTGTCTTGTCAAACTGCATAACACCCTTTTTTTCATCCCCTGTCATTCGTAGTGGGAAATAGGGTTTCAGGTTTCCGTACCGGCGGTATTTATTTCCCCACGAGATGAAGTTGCTGGCCTTCGCTATCTTGCCTGGCTTACTATCACTGATTAGGTGAAGTTTAGGAGTAAGTTGGCCGGGAAATCTCGTAGGTAGCTAAAACTCTCGCCTGGCTGGCGAATATTCTATCATTGCATCTTCTCTAATACACCTGCATAATATTAGTAAAACTAAAGTTGAACAGCTATCAAGAATTTAATGCTGAAAGACTGTTTCTACCAAAAGAGAATTCTTTTTCTGTATCTATATGAAATGATGCAAAATGTGTTAAATAAAAAAAAAACAACACTTAGATGTAATGAGTTATCATCTGTTTAGCTTCTCTTCCCAGTGATAAACGTGTGATATCACCGAAAATGCTGTCTGTCTTATTGTTGGGGTTGTATAATTTACTCATCCTAATGTGTTGATGAATGCTGTGGTCTAAGTGTACACACTATTTGAAAACGTTTACTTTGTTACTGGTAATAATCTCCTCTCCAGAAAATGACGAGAAAGAAAGAAACAACCTCTTTTACCTACCTGGGAAGCATCATTTCAACTACAGGCAGACGGAACTGACGAGGATATCAAAGCAAGAATCGGAAAAGCAAGACAAGCTTTCATTACTCTCAAGTCTGTGTGGAGGTCAACACCCAGCACTCAGCATCAAAAATAAGATCCGGATTTTCAACTCCAATGTGAAGTCAGTCAGTGCTACTATACGGATCAGAGACTTGCACTGCGTGTCATAAAGAGCATCTCAAACAAACTGCAGACCTTCATCAACAGCTAGCTGTCTTCGCTCAATACTACTCAAGATCAGATGGCCAGCCAGAAAAGATCAGCAACAGAGATCTCTGGGATCGAACCAACCCAACAGGAACCGATGTGAAAATAGGCAGGAAGAAATGGAGATGGATTGGCCATACTCTGAGGAAACCATCAAGTGAGTGACATCACTAGACAAGCCATTGCTCGAGTGGAACCCGAAAGGAAAGCGGCGAGTTGGTCGTCCCTGCTGTGGTGACTTGGAGGAGGTCATGTGAAGAGGAGATGAAAACGTGTGGGCAGACTTGGAGCCAGGTGAAAATGTTGGCAGAGAACCGAACGCAATGGAGACGCTTGGCTGAAGCCCTATGTTCCTCTAGGAATTAAAGGAAACAATAATAATAATAATGATTTACGGAAACTCTGTAGAATTGATTAATGGGGGACTGTACAAAAATGCGTTTTGTACAAACTTTGAGCACAATGAGGGATGAAGCTGGCTTAAGCATTATAAACTCACAAAATGTCGGCATAGTTTTCTTTTGAGCAGCGGTGTATAGAAGATTTTTCTGTCTGTTTTAGCTTTTGCAGTTGTGTCCATGTGATATCCTTACTGCCGTCTACTGACACCACCGCAGGGTGAATTAGATTGTATAACTTTTTGGGTTGACCTTTTGCAATCCCCTCGTTTAGAGCTGGCGGATGGTGGTAGCATGCCTGGCCATGCTGATTATCCGAGAGAAACACCTTCCTGCTGTCATGGCCCTTTTCACCGGCATTACGACTTCTCCCTTAGACCCTCTACTGAAGTTAAACGACCTGCACTATGATGGTAGTTGCTTTTAGTCAAACCGCTGTTCAAACGATCATTCTTGCATGGTAGAACCTGCAGAAGCATTCATTCCAGGCAATTTATGTCGTCGGGTTATTGGGCAGCTGTCGATTGGGGGTTAATACATATACATACATTTAACCGCTACTAGTTTTAATGTTTCTTGGATATTTCGGATGCTGACAAGTTGAACCCGCCCCACGTTTATCCCACCTTTCTCCTTACTATGGCCATCTGCAACTATGTTCCAGAATATGAGGAAATTACTGTGCAGTTTTATTATTATTATTCGTCACCTTCGAAAGCCCAACTTTTTGCTTCCCGTTAAGTTTTCACCTGAGAGCGTATAGTGTCACTGGGAGATATCTCTAGTGTATGTCCAGTCCGTCTCCACTCCTTTCTGGATGGCTTGTTGGCTGGTTCTCTGGCTTCCAGAGCTCTCTGTTGCTTATCTGGCTTTCCGACTGGCCATTTGATCTTTAGCATCAAGTTAAAATAGCAGCTGTAGCCTATTTGAAATCCTTTTGATGACATGCCGTATATGAGCACTTTGAATTCAACTTAGATTTTCCTTTTTTTGATTGATTGGACCGAGACTTCTGGCCTGTGTTGACATTTCGGTGGACCCCTGGTACGAATGCTGCGATGGTATCTGCGGATTCATTTAAAGTAGTTTGGTGGATTGTTAACTATCAGTGAAATCCAAGATGTGCATTTCGCCCTCCTATTCGGGACTCACCAGTTGGATGTGTACCTGCATTGTTCAGTGAGTGATGATGTTCCCACTGAGTCTCGAACCCCAGTATCCATGTTTTTAAACGTCGAAGTGTTATCAACTCTAGACCGATTGAGGCATTTCAAATGGTGTTTTTCATCAGTTAAAGAGATGTTCAAAAAATACCTTCTAAGTACCTTTGCTAGTGTATCACCTATATACAATTTATTATTATTATTCCCTTGGGTTCCAAGTGGAACACGGTGAGCCTTGACATCACATCTCCACTTTGTCGTACATTCTCTGCGGTCCTCTTCAGCTGGCTCCACGACTTTATATATTTTCTCATCTCCTCCCCCACCCACGATTTCACATTCGGGGGGATCTCACCTATCTCGTCATGTAATATTTGGGTTCCACTCCAGAAATAGTCTACTGCACAATGTCATTTGATGGTCTCCTCAGCTTGTGTCAGACCCACCTCCATTTTTTGTACATTTTTGTTGAACAATCGGTTCTCGTCTGTTGGTTTGCTTCCATAGTTTCATTTTGCTAATCCTTTCTGGCAGGCTGGCTATTTGATCTTTAACATTATGATAATTATTATAATTGTTTCCTTGTTTTCCTAGTGGAACATAGGGCTTCAACTGCACGTCTCCACTTGTTTCTGTCTTCTGCTGTACTTTTCACCCGCATCCACATTGGTCCATACTGTTTCAGTTCCTGTTCACACGATCTCCTCCATGTCACCCTTGGACGACCCACTCGCCGCTTCCCTTTCGGGTTCCACTCGAGCTATGGCCTGACGCGCGATGTCACCCAGTGGCCTCTTCAGCGAGTGTCCAATCCATTTCCACTTTCTCCTGCATATTTGTTGGGCGATTGGTTCTTGTTTTTTTTGTTCCCATAGTTTCTTGTTTGTGATTCTTTCCGGCTACCTGATCTTCAGTATAGAGAGAAGACAGTTGTTGATAAAGGTCTGCAACAGGCTGTTGGAAATATTCTTTGTGACCCACCAAGTTTCTGATCCATCCGTATAGAAGAACTGACTGACTTGACGTTTGTATTGAAAATCCGAATTTTGTTGTTGATGCTGAGTGAGGAAGATTTCCAGATTGGTTTCAGGTTGATGAATGTGTTTCTGGCCTTCCCGATTCTCGATTTGACATCCTCGTCCGTTCCTCCTGTAGTTGAGACAATGCTCCCTAGATAAGTGAATGAAGTAGCCTCTTTCAAATATTTAATATAGACCCGATAAAGGGGGCAGCTGTTGATCAAAGTTTACAGCTGATTTTTAGAAATGCTTTTCGTGACACGCCGGCCAAGTTTTTGACTCACATAGAAGAAGTGATTTCACACTTCACACTGTTGGAAATCCGTATCTTGCTGTTTTGGCTGAGTTGTAGAGCAGAAGATTTCCAAACTGACTGTAGAGTGATGAATGTCTTCTTTGACTTTCTAGCGTAGGCTGGTTTCAACATCTTCATCCGTGCCAGCTGCCTGTAGTTAAAACTATGTTGTGCAGGAGATAAGTGAAGGAAGTAGCCTATTTCAAATTTATTCCGTTGTTAGTGATTGGTGCTGTGTTGTTGTTATTGGTTGGTTATTTTCTCTGTGTTCACCTGAATGAGTCCTTTCTTCGCTGCCTCCTGCTTCTTCAGTCAGTTTTTGATTTTCGCTTGTAGGTCTTCAAGTTTGTGTGATATTAGATTGAAATTATCCATTCATGTGTAATCCCCATCCAAGCATTAATGAGAACAAAACACGTAGATCAGCGAAGAGTCTCTTTTCGACGAATTCATTTTCTTAGCTGTATAATCGCAAATATATATGTGTTATTTTGTATGTATGTGTACAATAAGTTTGTCAAACGAAAATACAATTGGTTATAGTTATTTAAACTAAACAAGTGAAGATTGGTAATTGGAGTTACGTAATACAAAATCAGTCAAGAAAATTAGGTGTTAGTGAAATTACGGTAGTAACAAAGAAAATGAGTTGTCACAAGCATTTGTTAAAAGAAGTTATGTAATAATATGAATAGTTTGTGACAACTCATTTTCTTTGTTACTACCGTAATTTCACTAACACCTAATTTTCTTGACTGATTTTGTATTACTTAACTCCAATTACCAACCTTCACCTGTTTAGTTTAAATAACTATAACCAATTGTATTTCTGTTTGACAAACTTATTGTACACATGCATACAAAATAACACATATATATTTGCGATTATACAGCTAAGAAAATGAATTCGTCGAAAAGAGACTCTTCGCTGATCTACGTTTTTTTTCATTAATGCCTGGATGAGGATTATACATGAATTTGGATTTTCTGTTTGTTGTTTTTGTCTACGAAGATTACTTTCAGGAAGTGTATTTCTTCTTCCAGGGTATCAGACCTGCAGATGCGTCGAACGCGGGTAGCAAGTGATCTAATTAGGTTTCATTTTCGACTCATTGGTACCCAGCTGTAGAAGCTTGTCAGCTGGCCGTTCCATGTGGATTTTCTATGGATGGACCTTCTTAAAATTTTAACAGCTCTCCTTGTAAGTTCAACATCAAGAAAAGGAATTTTAGATTCGTTTCCAATTTCATGAGCAAACTTTGTGGCTGGATGGCAGTTGTTTAATATTTGTAGTAACTTTTTCAAGAATACTCACTCCTAAAATATGGTTAACATATGTAGATAATACTTTTGTAGTACTAAAACGAGATCTACACAATTCATTCCTGGAGAAAATAAAATGTGTATCTCCTAGAATCCAGTTCACTCCGGAAGCAGGCAGAATCAGACGTCCGTGAACTACCATTTCTAGACTGCCTAGTTAAGAGAAAGGAAAACGGACAGTTTAGTATATCCATATTCAGGAAGAAAACCCACTCTAATAAATATTTAGACTTCAAATCATCATACCCCATCAGCGCAAACATTTCAGTTGTTTCAAGTCTTCTTAGACGAGCACACTCTCTGATAACGGATGAGAAAGAAAAAGAAGAAGAAATATCAAACATTACTGAAACTCTCAAGGAAAACAACTACCCAACGAACTTCATCAACAAAATCAACACAAACATTAAGTATGGCCGAAAACGCATTCCAAAAACATGGACATCAGCAGTCGTCATTCCATATACAGCAGAGACGTCAGATGATATCAGAAGAGCACTCAATCAGCTCGACATTAGAGTTTTCTTCAAAACATCAGACACACTTCAAGCAACCTTGTCCATATAAAAGACCAAATCCCCAAAGATTCTCTATCTAATTGTGTCTATAAAATAAAATGCTTGGAATGTGATGCGATATACATCGGACAAACATCTCGAGAAATCAAAATCAGAAGAAATGAACACCGTAGAGTATCTGTTCGACCACCGAGAAATCCATTTCAACTGAAAAAACTTGAAAAATCATCAGCCATAGGTCTACACGCTATAGAATCAGGCCACAAAATTGATTTTGACAATATTGAAATAATCCAGAGAAAGCACTTCAGAAATCACAAAGAACGTCTAATATCAGAAGCACTTCATATCAAGTGGAATCCAAATTTCCTGAATAGGAATGATGGACTAAAACAGAATCTGACCTGGTTACAACACCTCCCTCCCCTATGAAGTGACAAAATCAACACGAATGTGATAAGCAAGTTCACTATGTAAACACATACTGCCTTTATAATTTTACACACTGATCAAATCCAACAATCCACACTTGATTTTGTTATCTTTACCAGTTGACCAACTTGACAACGAAAAATGACCCCAGACTGACGAACGATGATCAAGTTAGTAAACTTTGTTTTGATACCATAACAGATGTACTATTACCTTTGTTATTTGGTTTAGTGATCTTCATTGTTATTTTGACTTTCAATATTTCCCCTTTAACTTGACCTAAGTGTATTTTCTCACCCCTTAACTCTTTGTTATATATATGCTGAGATTTTGTAAATTCCGGTTTAATAATTCTTTGATAAAGCTATTAGCATTAAATAGCGAAACGTCAGTAAAAACAACAATATCGTTTTGTTTTTCATTCATTGGGAAATACAAAGATACCTTTATCTACAATGAATATCATATACCTAATACCCAAATTTTTTCAAACCGTTAAAAGTGAACTTGGTTTGGACATATATAATGCTGCTTAGAGTTGGTATCTCTGATCCACACAGTCAATATCTTCACATTTAATATTATCTGTCTTGTTTTAACTTTTATGTTTTACAGCCCAAACACATAGAAGCTCTTTGCCAGTTATCAATGGTATTACGTCAACTGCCTCCTCCGCCTCCGCCTCCCAGTCGTCCTGTTAATATTAACAATGCAAGAACATCAACATCAACAACACCAGCAGCAAAGCAGGCTCAATCGAGTACAGAATCTTCTTCTGTCTTCAATCAATCTGTAGATCTAGCACATTCAGCGGTTAGTCATCAACCGACAAATGGTTTTGCATGGTCTGTACTTGGCAATGCATTATTGATTATGTTTTTCAAAAATTTCGGTTCCATGACAACGCCTCAGTCGCAGGCATCGTCATCATCATCAAATAAACAAGCTCTATCACAAACTGATAATAATAACACCAGTTGTAATAATAATAATAATAAAAGTATGAGTGGATCAACAGTAACAAAGACTTTAACGATGACGACAACAGCAGCAACATCATCATCACCATCTTCATGTCAAGTTATTATGAATCGATGTCTAGCGGCGTATTCACAAGCAGCTAAGGATCGTTCAACAGCCTTAGAACCAAGTTTTCATTACAATCGAGGTTTAGCTTGGCATTATCGGGTAATTTAAAAAGTAGTGTTTCTTTAAATCTTACAGTTTTTTGATATATATATATATATACGCGCGTGTGATTCCTCTCTCAGATTACCCTGACTCTACACAGCTGACCATAATGCTTTTGATCACCTTTTATCCTCTTCTTCACACAACCGCCTACACACATATCATCCTCAAAACGACGCCATACTCATTGTTTCCCATTCAGGTTCCATTCAACGGTTTGCCTGGTTGGTGAGTGATTTCAGTCGAAGGTCTCCTCATCATCTGTCGTCGGATCCATCCATCTTTATATCCTACTGCTTATTTGTTGAGTAATAGGTTCTTGGTCGGTTCGTTGTCTCACAGACTTCCTTGTTGCTTGTTAGTCCTTTCTAGCCTACTATGTAATCTTCAGTGTAGATCTCCGTCTAATGTTCTGTCTTCAACTGAATTCTTCCAAATGTTAGACTGGTAATTTCAGTTTCCGATGTTAACGAAAGTTAAATGATGAAGCTGTTGGTTCCTGTGACAGTTGCGAAATTGATGATATTGAGGATATAGAAGTCAAGTCTGAAGTTAAGTATCTTGGATTAATTCTTTCTTCTGACCTATCCTGGTCTTCCCACACTTCTAAAAGAATATTTCGTTTGACTTCTTACATTAAGAAGTTAAAGCACTCAGGCATAACTCAACCCCTCCTCCTATTACAGTTTGTCAACTCGTGCATCTTACCTATTCTCCTTTACTGTTCACCCTTATTCTTTCCTGGATTGCTTAAAAAAGACTATGTCATACTTCGTAGAACTCTGAAGACTGTCAGTCAGTTGGGCGAGTGGTATCAAATTGGGCCATGTTGTTGACATCATCATTGACATGCACTTGATTTCATGCAGCAAATTCGCTAAAGGAATTTTGTCAGACTATGAGCATCCACCACAGCACCGCAGCTCCAGCCTTTTGTCTCCTCAGGTAAGACCAGAAGTCTTCTCAAAAGACTTTATACTCACGCGTCTAAGTATAAAAGTTCCACAATACCATATTTGGCACGTACTTTATGTGATGAAAACAGTGTTAGGCATGAACTAACTAACCTTCTTTGCACTACTAAATAAACCATTTCCTCCACCCTTACAACATCAACGTTTATTGTTATTGTACTTATTATATTTATAATTCTCTCAATTTTTTGTTTTTATTTGTTTATTTTTTCATAAATGTGAACATCATTTAAGCTATGTTATAACTGTTAATTTCGCTTTTTCCCTTACCATGCTATTTCAAAAGAACATGAGATTCAATAATCTATAACATGGTAAAATTTTCAAACTGAATCCCCAATACTGTTTAAAACAAACTCACTGTTATTATTATTATTATTATTATATTTATTATTCTCATTTTGTATTTCGAATATTTTTGACTTTATATCGTAAATGTGGACAAATTCCTCTAGTTAATTTTGTTTTAAATTTTAAACTTTATTTATATTTTGAGTAAATCAGATGCGATATTGTGACAAATACTGAGAATTCCATTCTGTATTATAGGTATTGTTTTTGTAATAAAGTAGATTATTATTATTATTATTATTATTATTATGTGATCCTCGCAGGCTTTGACGCCTCATCTGTGTCGTCTGTAGTTGAAATGATTAGTGCTTGTTGGTTGTGTTGGTTGATGGGTATCTTCATCGCCTCTCCCTTTATTCTATGTTCATTCTTGAAGTCCTCTCTCTTCACTGCTTCTTCTGTCAGCTTTAATGCATTGTCCACAGCTATATTCATCGATAGAATTGGTTATAACCTTCCTTCTATTTATGGATGGCATTCCAAGTACAGCATTATCATACCAATGTGTGGTAATATGATTATGTGAATTAATTTGTCCGCGGTGAAGTTACACCGATTCAGATGGTTAGCACATGTGTTACTCATTCCCATCCTAGTCATGGCCTTCCTTGACGACAGGCAGTGTTACCTGACTGACATAGGATCATTTAATTTTAATTTTATCATAGATTGATTCCACACAGTATTTTGGTACAAGTATGAAATTTTCAGCATGTGATATCGGTAGCCCAAATTTAGCAGGCCGACCATAGATATGATGGTGTGCGTCGGCGGGGGATCGAACCTCGGACCATGTTCATGATCGGCGAGAGTTCTAACCGCTGTGCTACCAACGCACATGTTGGAAAATGACTACTACTGGTCGTCAAACCAAAACATGGCTCCATCAGTCAATGAAGTCCATAACAATTAGTTTAAGCCAGCCAGCCGCCACGTAGGCAGGTGTAAACTTCCTGACTGACAGGTTGGGGTCTTCAGACTTGTAAGAACCAATGAGGGCTGGAGACAATTAGTGATATGGCTCAAAATAGTTGTTGATGGGTGACGCAGATGCATTCACTCTTTGTGATTTATCATATGCAATAAAATTCTATATTTCTTCCATATTACTATTCTTTTTGCTTCATATGTCTGTTTAATATTTCTCTTTTGAGTCTCTCTTTGCTCTCTTCTCTTGCTTTGTGTGCTAAATGGAGGGAGAGTGGTAAGTCGAACTGCTGTACATCTGAGCAAAGTTCTACGTTGAAACCAGCCAACCAGTCAGTCAGTAAATTGTCCTCGTAGCGTCCTCCAGTTAGTATTGCTATTTCTAAATTCTACCCTTACATTAGTTATGCCCTATTATCAATATCTCTTACTCAACTGATCTACTTAGAATAATACTTAATATTGATAATAATAATAATAATAACAATAATGATAATAGTAATAATAATGACTTGATTTCACAAGTGACTACAAATCGACTTTTCACTTAGAGAACCATTGAAAATCAGGCTATTCGTCACATAAGTGAAGGCGCGAAAGCTGACATTTGGCGCTTGAAACCTAACTGGTGGACATGCGTGCTGGAAAACCCTGATTCCAAACCTATTTGTGGTGTATGTGGGCTCCAGAATACGAATACGATCAAATGGCGCGTGTATGAACTTATTTCGGTTGACAGAATGTTGCCCCACTACCTTGTGAATTAAACCTCAAGTCAAAGACTCAGGTGGGGGTGGAGGTGGTTGACCCTTTAAGACCACCACATTTGTTTCGGTCTAGGCATTCTGGCAGTAAGTATCCCAGTTGTCGCGGAAACTATGGTGCAATATTCTGTGTGACACATCTCTTGGTTCTCATAAGGTATCAAGTTTGTGTAATTAGTAGTCTTCTCTGAGCTGGTTGGTTTAGTTGCGGAGCTTTTGTCGCCGTTTGTGTTTCAATAATAATAGTAATAGTAGTAATATTAATAATAATTGAATATATGTACAAATTTATAAGTATTCTCTATAGTTTAATAAAAACAAATCCAACTGCTTTATTCCCCTTCATTTATCCAGGATATGTTTGGCAAAACACTGACATGTTGGCTTCAGGCTGTTTGTCTGGATCCAGACTGGCCTGCACCACAAAATTGTATCAAGCGTATTATTAAATTTATTCTAGAATGGAAGACATTTATGCAACAGTTGTCTGAAATTCATTCCTGCACTGGTAGTTGTTCTATGGAGAAGAAATCGTCGGACCAACGGCGACAACAACAACGACAAGAAATCGATGAATTCATTGTTCCCTTGAATCCGCTTACTAAGCTATTAACTGTAAGCACTAAGGAGAATTCTAATTGGTCAGAGAATAATGGCGATAATCAAACTAACCAATCATCACCGAATTATGATAATAATAAGTTGACCTTGGATATCAAAGATAAAACTGCATTGAGTCGTTTATTGGGACCTTGTTGTCCGCTGATCAACAACAGTGTGGTTGACCAGCATGATGACAATTCGGTGGTGGATGACAAGTCGGTGGCGAATATGAAACAGAAAGGCAGTGACAAAACTAACAACAGCAACAACAACAAGAAGAAGAAGCGATTAAAATCTGCGAAACATACCAACAGTTCGAGTAATACTTTGACTAATTCTAATGAACTTAGGCTGTTAACTTCTGTAATTGACACCAGTCAGATACACGTTGGTCTGTTCAAAGATTTACAGGTAATTTGATTATTGTTATTATTATTAAAATGCATATTATGTATTTTTCAAGTTAATTTATATTTTCCGTGGATGGTAAACTCTCTATCTCTATTGACACCTGTCACCTCGTGTATGAACACGTCGATGATGTTACTGGGAGTAAAATAAGGCTACGCATTCACTGTCACTGACAGTATTCGAAATTGTGGTGGACTTCATAATGTGTAGGGAGCAAAGAAGACAAAAAATGTTGGACCGACAACAGAAGTCCTTAAAATATCAGAACTCTGCGGATAATTTATGTCTCTAATGTCACACAAAGTCAAAGATCTACAGATGAAAACCAACAACTTGGCAAAAGAGATAGGCAGCGAAGACAAGAATTCAAGTGAACATAGAGAAGGCAGAAATGAAGAAGGTACCTACTGACCAACAATAACAGGAAACTTAATTGGTGGATGGTGACTGGCAGTGGAATAATCGAGGATGACGTGCATTTCGTCCTATTTGGGACTCGTCAGCTGGGTGTGCCTGTATTGTACAGTGAGTGATGATGTTCCCACCGAGGCTCAAACCCAGAACCCATAGTTTCAAATGTCAGTCAAAGCTTTATCTACTAGACCACTTGGGCCACGAAATGCGCATCCTGGATTCCACTGCTAGTCACTATCCACCAATTAAATTCTAATTACATGCCCAGACGTCGAAGCATCTGCACAAGAAGCCGATATGTCACCCTGAGACCCTGCACTTACCTAGGCAGAATAGCTAAGGATGTCAAAGGTATTCAGGATAGGAAAAGCAATGCAGACATTCATTCATTAAACTGAAATCGGCTGCACCTAACCAGCATAAAGAACACAACTCGGATTTTCAACACCAATGTGAAGGTAGTCAGTGCTTCTGTAATGGTTTAGAGACTTGACGTAAGCATCTGGAAAAAGCATTTCCAACAAGCTACTAAAGACGTTCGTTAAAACATGTGGCTTCTCTGGCTTGATACTTTAAGCCAGCCTAGCAACAAGGAACGCTAACGATGAACCGAGAATCTATCGCCTACCAAAGAGAATTGAGATGGATTGGATAGGCCGTTGAATGGAAGCTGATTAGGAGGGGTGGTATGAAGAGTGTTGTGTTAGGGGAGGAGGAGGTAAGAGTTCACTGGCAATTGTGGAGCTAAAGGAGCTAAAGACGATTGTGCAGAACAAGATAACATACTGGTGTCCTATTGTAGCCCTAGGCTCTACTGGGAATCCATGATGAGGAACTCATGGTTTCCAAGGCAGTTGACAGTGTTTAACCAAATTAACACCGATTCAGCTTGAAGGCTTCATAAAAGTGTGTTTGTACTAAGAACTGTGTCATCGATCAACGGGAAATGTGAAGTAGTTTTTTGGTCAATCACAACTGTTACTCCAGTGCACAAGAGATTGTCGTCGTGAGTCAGTGATCTAATGCATAACGCTTGTAGTGGTGTATGCTTACTTTTGGTATCAGTAGGGACACCACCCAGATGATGAGTCCCAAACTGACGAAACCTATCCTTAATTGAAGTCTGAGCTGATGAATGAGATTTCATTTGCTCACCAAACTATCATGGTTACTCAGTAGACATTGATTTCTATTCATGGACGGCCAGAAGTTGACCCATGTTGGTTGTTAATCAGGTATAGAAATATGTAAAGTGAATATCTGTAGTACTGCTTATTTCCGTAATCCACTCAACAGCTATTTGATAATGCCATGTGTCAGGTGATCCACAACAAAAAACTCAGAGAGGCGTTCAAAGTGAATACAGGAGTTAGACAAGGCTACCGACTGCTAACACCAATGATATTCCTGATTGTGGTGGACTGGATTATACGTCAAACTGTGCATGGGAGTGAGAAGATAGGAATACGTTGCACCACTGACAATAAGACTCTAGAAGGTCTGGATGATTTATTTGTAATATCACACAAACTCGAAGACTTTCAAGCGGAAACCAACACACTGGCAGGTGGCGAAGACAGAACTCATTCAGGTGAACATAGAGAAGACGGAGGTGATGAAGATAACGAACCGACAAACCAACAAACATCAACAACAACAACAGCAACAACCAGCACCAATCACCATCAACGGGAGAGATTTGAAAGAGGTCACTTCCTGGCTTCTCTTAGCTGGCTAGGAAGCATCGTTTCAACCACAGTCAGGCGGCACGGATGTAGTAGATGTCAAAGCCATCCAGCCAGAATCGGAAAGGCAAGGCAGCACATCTTCACCGACGTGAAACCAGTTTGGAAATCTTCTGCTCTCACTCAGCCAACGTAAAGAACAAGATTCGGATTTTCAACGTCAATGCGAAGTTAGTCAGTTCTTCTTTACGCATCAGAAACTTATCCAGCGTGTTACGAGAAGCATTTCCAACAAGTTACCACAGACTTTTATCAACAGCTGCTGAACATAAAATGGCTGGCTGGCCAGAAAAAATTGGCAACAAGAAATTATGGCTGGCGACAAACCAACAGGCGAGCACTGATTTCTCAACAACTGTGTGGGAGAGAATGGATATAGATGGATCGGACTTACGTTGAGGAGGCCGTCGAATGACGTCGCGCCTAATGCAGGCCATCGCTGGAGTGGAATCTGAATGGGAAGCGACGTGTGGGTCATCGGTGCGAGGCTGATATAGAGAAGATGGTGTGGGGAGAAGGAGATGAGAGTTTCTGGGCAATCGTGGAACTAGTCAGATGAAGAGGACAGCAGAAAATAGGAGAAAGTGGAGATATGTTGTTGAAGCCCTATGTTCCACTTGGAACTCAAGGGAATAATAATAATAATGGATGTTTAACCAAATTCGCGATTTTCGCCACAGTTTTTCCTTTGGAAACTGAAATGATTCACATCATACACGACATATGATCTGCTTGTGATAACTAAGTAACCCGCCAGAACTTAGTTTGTTTGAGTTTATACCAGGTACACATCTGATGAGCTTGGCCCTAAACTAGCAAGCGAAACAGCTATCTGGCTGGGCAGCATTCCAGCTATCAAAGACGCCTTGGTCTTTAATACGTACCCAATGCAACACTCGACACCCTAATACGCTGAAATAAATGCACCGATGAAGTTAAATTTTTTTCTTGAATTCAGTGTTCTTTCTTGATAGTAAGCCATTTATTCTATTATTACTGTTTTTTTATTATTATTATTTTTACGTGTTGATTATGGATTGATGTCAATTAGAGAGCCACTGGAAACCATCCTAATTTGGGAATCATTGGCAGTGTGCAGCCACACCATGAGGTTCGAACCCAGGACCTTCCAGTTACAAGGCAAGCTAGATCGTATACCATTCAGCCACTGGGACGCGATTCATCGACCAGCCCATGAATCCTAACTTCTACCAACTCGTGATTTAGCGTGACCCCAACCAATGTCGTCGGTGGGACATCCATCCTTACACGTGACTGGATGGACAACAGACGATCCCGCCAACGACATTGGTTGGGATCACGCTAAATCACAAATTGGTAGAAGTTAGAATTCATGGGCTGGCTGGCCATTAAATCGGGTCCCAATGGATGAATGGTATACGAACTTACCATGTAACCGGAAGGTTCCGGCTTCGAACCCCATGGTGTGGGTGCGTACTGCCTTTGATTCCCAAACTGGGATGAAACAGCTATCCAGTACTCCCAGATGGTTTTCAATGGTTCTCTAACTGATGTCAATCCGTGATCACCTCTTCAAAACAAAACTAATCCGTACAAACCAACTATAGAATATTACTATTATTATTGTATTATATATTGTATCTATAGATAGGGTTGAACAAGAATACAGTATGTGTTGGACGTGTCTATGCTGAATTGCCTGCTGATACAGATTTAGCAAGAAATTTTCTCCTTGTCGATGCTTATGGTATGCCTTTCACTGTTCGAGTGTACAATATTGGAAAGGTTAGTTCTTAAGAGAAAAAGCTTTCTTGTATTACACTTGTAATATGATACACATAAATATGCATGCTAATGTTGACATTCGTCATTAACAGTCACTGGAAATACTGTAGTCACTTCAAAATTGATTGCAAACTCTCACTACAGTTAGAGAACGTTTGAAAACCAGGAAGTATTGAACAGCTTTTTCGTGCTTGTTCGCCACCCAATCGGGAGCCCATCACCACCCTGTTCACTTGTCTATAAAGTGTACCATCAAATTTGAAATTTACATTCATGGTACACCTTGATAACAATTCTTTTAGGATTTCCATTGGAATGCACATATTTATCGACTGGTTGTACACTTGTTCGCGCATATATATATATATATATATATATATATATATATATATATATAGTTAACCGTTTCTACTAGAGGAGTAAATTTGTGTATAAAGATGTTATTTCCAAAGATATCACAGTTTTATCCTTGATATTAATATCTTTGATTTTGTCCACTTGCATCGTTTCGGAATTATGTTACTTGTGTTACTTTCTATGGAGCATGCGGTGCTTCGATGATTTTGCCAATTTATTAGGCACCCGGTAGATGATAGAGAAGGATACTTCACAATAACATTGAGATTGGATTAGCAACGCCGATTTGACGACACAGAAAAGCTAATCACGATTACTGCTTGACTACGCTGACAACATTGTACGACAGCTACATGTTTCCCGGCCAGTTCTGCTTAAGCAAGAACATATAACGAATTGAGCCGAAAATTATATTTCCGTATAAGCCACACTATGCGTTAGTGGTTCATTGGTGGAATGTTCGCCAACCTTGCACGCGGTATAGGGTTCGATTCTCTACTGATGCACTCCAAAACCTCGCTAAGCCAGCAGTAATCCTGGTAAAGTTGGTGAAGTTGGACGTGATGCCTAGAAACCCCACTCTGTAAACAATGAAACCACTACTACGGAAACTGCATAGTTGTAGCTTGAAGCCTTATGTTCCAACCACAATAATGAATGACTCAAAAAGTCAACAAGGTCATATTGATTCGTCTATAACAATCATGACCAATAAAGTAGTGGGTGTTATTTTTTATCTAGATCGATTCTGATTGGTTTATTCCCAGACTGGTCATCGACCACTATATCATCAATAAAAGGATAATCAATTGTTTATGTGTCTATATATCAGTAGGATAAATTGAAAGTATTAAAAAGAAATATTATTAGATAGAAGGAAACAGCCTAACTGACTAATTGCCAGATTTTTCTCCACCAAATAAAAGCCAAATGCATGCAATCGAAATTACGCAATACATGTCATGCAGATGTGGACAGCTGCAGTAGAACAACAACAACAATAAAGTATGATGAGATTAAGGATGTACGACGAATTATTATTATTATTATTGTTTCCTTTGGTTCCTAGAGGAATATAGGGCTTCAGCTGCACGTCTCCATTGCTTTCGGTTCTCCGCCAACGTTTTCATCACCTAGTTCCACGTCTGCCCACATGCTTTCAACTCCTCTTTGCATAACCTCCTCCGTGTCACCCTCACACTGATGACTAACTCGCCGCTTCCTATTCAGGTTCCACTCGAGCGGTAGCCTGACGTTTGATGTCACTCACTTGATGGTTTGTTTTCTCAGAGTATGGCCATTCCACCTCCATTTCTTCCTGCCTATTTGTCGCACAATTAGTTCTTGCTGGGTTGGTTCGCTCACTGCCAGAGATGCCTCACAGTTGCTCATCTTTTTAGCCGGCCATCTGATCTTGAGTAGTATTGAGCGAAGACAGCTGTTGATGAAGGTCTGTTTAATGCTTATGACGCTTGCCAAGTTTCTGATCCATGAAGTAGCACTGACTGACTTCACATTGGAGTTGAAAATCTGGATCTTGTTTTTCATGCTGAGTGCTGTGTGTTGATCTTCACACAGACTTCAGAGAAATGAAAGCTTACCTTGCTTTCCTGATCTTCGCTTTGATATCCTCGTCAGTTCCGTTCGCCTGTAGTTGAAACGATGCTTCCCTGGTAGGTAGGTAAAGGAGGTTGCTTCTTTCAGATTTCTCCCATTTATGCTGGCTGATTGTTGTCTGTGGTTGTTGTTGGCCAGGAATCTTCATCAGCTCTGTTTTCTCCATGTGTGTACGATGAAGCTTGTTAGGAAGTTATGTGAACATATTGATATACTTATGCTTAAGTACCTGTTCAATTTGTCACACTTCATACACCACATAAAGTCAGACAAAATAGATTCAAAAGAACCACAATTAAGACAGAAATGCGAGAGAGAAAGAATGGTGACGTGGAAAAAAATGATGGTCGATTGGTCAAATGTATCTGTACCACTGAGAACTATTTTTAGGCATATCACCCACCACCAATAGTTTCCAGTAATTAGTCTTTAGCATCCCGACGACCTGCATTAGTCAATCAATAGACGAGGCTTTGAAGTCACATCGATTAAGATGTGTAGGACATATGTTATGCGTGCCTAGAGCCGTCGATCGCCTTCCTCTACGGGCAATGTTAGCTGGGTATATGCACAACACGTGTCCTATCCATCTCAGTCGATGTAGCTACTTCACAACCTCGTCGATCGATTTCCCCGCCCCCCCCGTACCTGGCATTCAACCCCCAACCTAATTACTGCTCACCTTATTATACCACCTGATATGGGAGAGAGAGAACTCAGACAGACATCTATGATCAATGATAGCTAGCCGGCCTTTTTGCCTCTTTCACTTTCAATATCCTTGTGTCACAGTCATAAAGGAGGGCGGAGCGAACTGCTGTTGTCCAGTACACACGTCCTTTGATCGATAACTGGATGCTACCTTCGGTTGTAATAAGATGCCACTGCATGTCACTGAAATCTTTGCTAGATTTGTTGGATACACAGTTTAAAAAAGAGTTTTAGTAGAAAGTTGGTTGAGCCAGATGCGGAAATAGTGGACACACCAGAGAACCATGATATGCTGTTGATGCACTCCAAACCCAAGGAATAAGTAATCATAGTAAGAATATATTGACTTCCATGCCATATTCTATTGTTATTGTTATCTTACCATATTTTCCTCTTTTATTTTTTTACAGGGTAAAGGACCAATTCGTAAAGATATCATTGTTATACCGAATCCGTTTGTTGAAGAGATATTCATTGAAGGTTTTATCCTGCATTCATGTATAACTGCTTTATCAAAGTTAGATAGTAAATATCTGTCTGAGGATATAATCAATAAACTAGCAAATCTTAACAAAGACACTGACACCACCATTGACAAAAGTGATAATATGAAAGAATCTGATTTCACTTCACTACCTCCTTCTCATCTTTTATCAAATAGTACAGCCGATCTCCATATTCGCCTTATACGTATTCCACTTCCAGATCTTCTTGTAGTTAATGGTCAGCCTGTTGGCTCCAGTTGGACTGGTGCACCAGTTTTCAAAACTGTATTCTTTACTGGAATTTGAGCATATTTTGCATGCAGTTGGTTATGCGTGGTTTGTTTTTTTAAGGGCAAAACTACTAACTACTTTATTGTTTGTAAGTAAACAAAATGTTTTTAGTGATAAAACCTTACCATTGTCAATCCGGAATCTATTGACAAATGTATAGAAAAAATACACCCTTATTGAACAGAGTCCTGTTTTTTAAAAAAAGACATCACTTCTGATTTCGTATTGGTCTGTCTAAAGATTTGTTTCGCGTTTGTGAATAAGCAAAAGTAATGAGATTAAACAGATTCATCTCTGATTTTTAATAAGATTATAGGTTTCCAGGCCGTAGGTGTTAATAAAAATCCGAATAAATCTTATGAAGAAGCTATGGCTTACACAGCGAAAGGTTCAGAAAAATCTTGTTTTGATTTTCTCAACACGCTGGGATTAATTTAAATACTTGATAAAGATTCATCTCTGCGTTAAAATTCAAAGAAGGCATGTAAGCGAACAACGCTGTTCCCCCAATTAAATCTTCTGACTATGTTTTAATGTGCATAGCTTTCAGAACCAGGGATAAATTGATAGGTGCTTCGTCCCCGTTTGGGACTCTTCAGCAGCATGCATTTATGACGCCTTTCGGGAGTACAAGACCAAGTATGTTGACCACGGTACTATTTCTTTTTACCGGAATTCAGTGGCATGCTAATGCTAACTTCGACCAATTAGGGATTGTAGGGCGATCGATCGCCAACAGTGTCATTAGCGAGTATTTGTCCTCATACATGATGGCCTCCTAGTGGTCACAATTTCCCACCAGAACTCTGTATCTTTTAAAAATAAAAATCTATTTAATTTGAAGATCAGAATTAATAAATTTTAAATGCTTTAAATATGCCAGTAATAATAATGATGATAATAATAGCAATAATAACAATAATAATAAGGTTAATGATAACATGAGTACAAACGACTGATGTCGGCGGCAATAAGAATAATGAAGGTATTATGATATTGTAACTAGTGGTCTAGTCGACGAGACGAAGGATACTGTACTGAGTTTGTGTCTCAGCGGGAAGACAATCACTCACTCAGTTAATAATGCAGGTACATTCAGCTGGTGAGTCAGGAATAGGAGGGTGAAATGCGCTTCTTGGATTCCACTGATAGTTAGTATCCACTAGACCACTTCAAGTGAATTCTCAGACATCATTCAAGTGTCCGTATTGTGACATTTTCCACCGATTGCGACTTTCTTCCTCGCATGTAACACTTAAGTGATTCTGTACATAGTTAAGCCTATCTGATAGACGACTCGTATCTTCAATCTTCACATATCAAAATAATATCATCTACAAATCTCCTATAGAAGGCTTGGTGAAATGTCCATTTAAGAGGATTTACCGTATTTGTACGGCTAATGTTATAGACAAAGAAAATGAAATATTGATGGATTGTCTCGTTGAGAAAGTATATCCTTTAAAAATTTTAAACAGGTGTAGAAGTCAATTAGTCTTTAAACCTACAATCTATACCGCTCCTAAGAAAATTGTTTCCACCAACTTACCATATAACGGGGAAATAAACAGTAAGATTTTGAGACAAAGGTTGACTTCGATCATCCATAAAACCTATTATGTAACCCAGCTTATAATTATCGAAAAAAACGCTAAAAATATGCTCCACTGCAAACCTCAAAAGTGCACAAGTGATTATGTCACATCCCACACTATTTACCAATTTTCGTGTGTGTGTGAACACATATACAT
Organism: Trichobilharzia szidati; assembly: GCA_944472155.2. Lineage (NCBI taxonomy): Eukaryota > Metazoa > Platyhelminthes > Trematoda > Strigeidida > Schistosomatidae > Trichobilharzia > Trichobilharzia szidati. The sequence goes on along the minus strand of OX235275.1, from coordinate 43,727,079 downwards.
AGGGAGGAGTAATCGTGCTTTGCATGTGAAGGTGGGATAGCATATCCCGAAATGGTTAGAAAAACAAATGAATTGTGATAAACCAATATATGCAGGTGTCAGACTACCAACTTCGTCTATAGTTAAACATCTAATCGAGATGAACCATAAGATTGATGTTAACTCAGCCTTTCAGTTCATCTATAAAAATGGTCAAGGGCGCTTACTGAAATACGCTGAGGCTATAGCTATTCATAAATTCAAGCCCCCCCCCCCCGCTGTGTTTGTTCAAAAGCAGTTTATTATTACTCTTAACCCACCTACCTTGGTAATCCTTATTTGATTGGATTACCAAACGTTGTGTCAATTAATTATTCTTATAATTCTTAAATCCTTTTCTTTTTCTCACTTTGTTTGATTTAATTGCCCTTAATTTCTTCATATCTATCGAATTGACAAGTGAATGTGTGAGGGATCAGATTGCTGTTCAAAATGTATCATTCAGTAATTCAATTCGCTTGAAATGTTATCAATATATGTGTAAAACTTGGGCACTGTGGTAGTAAGTAATTCCATTTTAATTTGTTTATTAGATATATCATACAGTGAAACAGTATTATTTACTGGATGACTTTTCGAACAAAATTCATTATTGTTCATAATCATATCATCACAGATAATCACACGACTTTGAAACTTGAGATTTATAGTTTTCTTTGTTCTCTCCTACTTATTGGATGGGTGGTAGAATTTTCCAGATATCGGGGACAGGTGATGAATCATTCCTATTACATGTATTTGTAGTTGATTCGATAAACAAAGCGTCTGTTATCAACCTCTCTCTATACCCTGTGACATTAGATTTTAAAACTGTCATCCTATCCCATCCTATTGTATGGTTGTGTGTAACTGCATGTAGTGAGTGCTATAGCTGAACTATTCTCTAGATTATTTGGGTCAAACAATGTAGATTTTGCTGCCAGGTTTTTATTTTTCGCTGACTCCCCTGTTCTACTAGTTTGACCTATGTATTTGACCTGACAATCATTCCAGCAGAGTATGAGATAAACTAAATTGTTTTGTTTTAAAGGCTCCACAGGATTGATCCTTTAACCGACAAAGCTTGTTTCTAATTGAGTTTGTGGGTTTGAATGCCGTTTTTATTCCTGCCTTGTTAAGAATTCTGCGTAAGGCTTCTGACTTTCCTTCCTTGTATGGAACTACTACTGATGATTTAGATTCCTTATTATTGGTGTCGTGATTAATATTATTATTATTATCACTATCACTACTATCATTATTTATTTTATTTCTACATTTCCTTACATATTTCTTGACTAATTTATCCGGGTAATTATTAAGTTTCAAAGCTTCTTTTTTTGTTTATCTGTTCCTGTTTTAGATTTTCTTTGGTACTACTTACTTTTTGTGCTCTGTCATTTAGACATTTCACCAATCCTATTTTTACTGACATAGGATGGGACGATCGGAAATCCAAATATCTGTTGGAGTGTGTGAGTGTCCTGTAAACCCTAGTGTTTACCTTCCCATCTTCTTTACGTTGCAATCTAACATTGGGAGCTCCCCTTCCTGACTTTCGAATTCATAAGTGAATGGATTTGCTTCAAACTTCAAGTGTTCGAAAAACCTATCTATATCTTGTGCTCTAAGTACAGTGAATGTGAATATGTGAATGTTACGAAACTAAAAGTTACATAATAATAAATAAAAGAGATGAAGTAGATA